>JACXGK010002074.1:11287-44116 GCA_016801125.1 Novumbra hubbsi | reverse complement strand
GGTGGCTCCGCCCCTCAAGCACAACAGGGACGCCAGAGCAGAGGAAGGTGGCAACAGTAGCTGGTCTGGCCCCAAGCGCATCCCCTGGCATCTCTGGAAGCAGTCCACCTTGCGTTGTCCAGTTGTGGTTATTCATTCTGTCCCGCTTCTGTGGCAGCACACGAGGCACAGAGCGGGTTGAGGACATCCTTGGTTGTTTTGATCTTTTGAGTTTAAAGAAGAAATTAAAAGGATGTCCTCCACTTGCTCTGCGACTCGTGTCCTGCCACAGAACCGGGACATAAACGTTTCTTATGAAGTTGACTTCCACCACAAATAGCATCTATGAACTGTATGGTTTTTGCCAATGGCCGTTTTAGCCTACAAGCTAGGTATACTAGTTTCTTACTATTTGAAATAGTCCTAAAAATTGAGCCCATTGCCAAAGACGTTTCATTTTCTGGTTAAAACACAATTGTTTTTCTTTCATACTTGAATTACATTAATGCATTTACTATCATAGGTGATGATAAATGCCTTTTTTGTCAAGAAAAAAGGAAATATTTTTTACTGCACAATGGTCTATATTATCCCAAAAAGCATGCACGGATGCATACTTTCAAATTCCACCAGAAATAGTAGACCATCCGGGAAATTGGGAGTATTTTAGGAGCACCATATTTTCTGTGTGCCGTGGTTGAGGACATACTAGTCTTCAGGCCTACTATATAGTATGGAGATTCAGCCTCTGTGTGTGATTTCTGTGGGTGCATACTATCCTGCAGAATCATGCATTTTCATGGGGCTTGGTGGATGTTTACCTATGCTAATATGGAACTACTGACACCTGCTTTCAATTTACGAGGACAATGGGATTGAGCATTTCAAGAAAATAGGTGAACATCATATAAGAAAATCTGCGTTCTAAGAACACATCATGAATCTGACATAGACTTTTTTTAGAACCTTGCTCAAGAACAAATAAAATATATTGGTAAATGAGGCCCATGGCTCTTAAGCCAGCTGTAAGGCAAGTTATATGGTGAACAAGGCCCATGTTGCCTCTCCGTTGCTAATGCTGCTGTTGACTCTTATAAATGCAGGTGTCCAAGGGCAAGTCGCTTGGGGCTAGTGGCCTGGTGGGGGGAAGCCCTTAAGTCCTGTCCCATTACTCTGCACAAACAGCTCTTGTCTCCAGGGCATTTTCAAGTTCAGCATAACCTTACACGCTTACTCAACTCTGCCCTTCATGCTGACTATATGTGAATTGATACAGTGAACAGAAAGTCTACACAATTCTAGGTAGTATGTAATCTGTGGTTATTCTTAGTCACGTGTCATGAACATTTAGGAAATTCACTTACCATTTTCTTCCCTCTAACTGCTAACACATAATAACTAGTTATAAATAAGGGAGAGCTATCTGAAAGTGTTATAAAACATTAGCATTCCAATGGCCCAGCTCTTCAACAGAAGGTCAGCCCCTTTGATACGAACCACACATATTTCTACCCCCTCTCTACTATTGGCTAATTAGCTCGTTAGCCAATGGCATTCCCGGACGTGTCAAAGGTTGCCCTCTAACAAATGAGTCAGATGAGAGCAGCATCTTAGTCCTCAAAGCAGCTATCAATTCCAATCAACATTTCTTGTTATGCATTCAATACAGCCCTCAGAGGACCACGGTAATGCAGTGATTATTCGTTTCTGGTGCCAAATTGGATCTTTTATGCCATTTGAACAATATAACCAAATAGAGCAGAGGGTGTATTGTGTAATTGTAGTGTGTGCGTCTGTTTTGTCAGGGGAAGGATAGAAGGGCCCCTATAGAGCATATCTGGGGAGAGGAAATAAGGGAAAAGAGTGAGATGCCAAAGCTCCCTGCTTCTCAGCTACTCTGTCCATGCATCACAGGCATCACAGAAGAGTGACATGCCCGCACATATACCTCCCCAAGCCTCCCAGAGCATCCTCACATAAACCAAAGGTTTTCATTTAAATGTTGATGGTTGCCCTTCTAATTCTACTGTTAAATGCCTCTAGTGCCCTACCACAGAAACCGATATCTGTTTACTGTGTCTGTCCTCTTATGTATATATTTATATATATTTTAGGAAAGAAATTCAATTAAAATGTTTTATTAGGGTTAAGTGTGCTCAAGTACATCCCAACTTCTTTACACATTGTGAAAACAAGATTCATACAAGCCACATTAGTGTTTCTGGCATACACTCAAGCCATATCTGGTACATCTGGCTCTTTTCTTAGTTTATTCTACATAATGTTAACATGTTTTTTTGGTAAATCATATTTCGTACAGATAAGGAACAGACAAATGTATCCAATTAGACCCCATTGAGCTTCTTTAAATTTGGTCAATATAGTTTTTTTGATACAATTATTTGCTTCCAACATTCTAAGTTAATTAACACATTATTGCATTTCTTTTTCAGATTTAAGTCAAATACATTTAATTGTAAGACCAAACAAAGAACACAATGTAAGAGCCCTCCCTCCTACTCATCTACTGACATCAATGACATTCATCTCTCTTTTCTCAAATGAGCAATGGTAATAATCTCAAACAGGCAGATGCACTAAATGACTGCTGACCAAAGACTTTAAGAGTGACTAGTGTAGAATATGTACTGGAGCACAGGGCTCTATTGGCTCACCAGATTTCACCACATATGAGGGTTGAGTTAAGGTTAAGATGGAAATACAAGGGACAGGGAGTCTGGGCAGTGTACCCAGCGAGGGCCAGTAATCCAGAGTGTTACGGTGACAGTGATGAGTGTCGAAGGTGTTGCAGGTAACAAAGTGGATAGCAGTGTGGTAAATTAAATCATATTTACTGAGGAACTTTCTAGCTGCAAGCTGATTGTCTGTGATGCAGAGATGCTGAGATACACCTATGGCCAGCTCTGAACAGAATCAAGACAGGCCTATAACAGTCAGGATGGTCTAGCCTGTCGCTCTCTTTAAATAGACGTATGACTGCAGCAGCTTTAGAGTCCTGTGGGACTATAGCGGTTCAAAACAAAATATTTAATAAGCAAATGACAGTGGCAAATACAATAGAGGGAAAAAAACACGACAAAAGAAGATAAAAAAGTTCTATAACCTTTATCCTTGCTGATTTGTAAGTGTCCAATTAATGCATGTATGTAAGGCTCCAGTTAACTCTGTGCCTATTGCATTCATCCGTTTTGGATGAAGACATGCAGATGCTTTTTCTGGGGACTTTCACAGAAAGTAAGGAAAATAATGGTGACAGCAGACATCAACTGCGCAGATCCAAATGCATGACCAGCCCTAATAAAATCACAGTTGATGCTCTGTTTCACCTCAATCAGTAGATACTTAATTGTAATATTTCAGTGCTGTTGGTAGCTAACGTGGTTGGATTAAAAAGTCATGACACACTGCGGCAATTGTAGACCTCATGGCAGCTCGTCCAACCTCCAATTGCCAACTAACCTAATGCTGCGTTTTATTGACCACCCACGGCTAGCATCTAATGCTTAGCGCCGTGTCATGTTGAATCGCTAGTCACTAAGTGCCAGCTCAGAAAACGGCAGAAGAAATTACAAATAAAGGTCAACGAGAGCGTGAAGAAAAAGGTATTTCCTGATCATCTACAGCTTTTACGGATGAAAAGTTGTCAGTGTGAATGTGACAATTGCTAACCAAGTCAGGATGCTAATTGTTCACACGTATGAGCGCATGTGTCTGACACTTCCAGTGTTTCTGAACTTTTTAGAATGAGAACTGCAGGTGGCAAATTACTGTTTGTAAAATCCTGACTGCTGATTTCCAGGGAAATGAAGTGGAGGAATTTTTCAAAAATAAACGGTTGTTTCAAAGGTGGCCATATTTGAGCAGAACATTGAGCAGAATGCATGGGCATTGCACTGACACCTGATACAGTTCAGACACAGGTCAAACAATTATCTTCACACTTGGAAAACTTTGGGGGGTCTCAATCAAAAAAAGATTCCCATGGCAAATTCATTGTCTCTGAATTATGCTGTGTACATAACAATAAAATATTAAAAGTGGATTTGGTTTCTGTGAAATTGGTTTTCAGTGTTTTGGAGACAAAGGTTTATAGACATTTTCACAATACTTTTGAGTGTGGAAAATTTACTGTTGTGGGATCACCTACACAAGCTAAGTGAAAATACGACCACAATCATACGGTTGTGAACTTCTCTTCTCTTTGATTCTTAGTGCAAATGTACAGTATCCAAATCCTCATTTAAAATTGCAAATATACATTTAGAGTAAAGCTTGAAAGGTCCCCTGCATTTTTACTTACAACGGGTTACAATAAAAACCTCAGTCTGCTACCTTGGGTATCGGATAGGAACTGGCCTGATGAAAAAGGACAAACCAAAACAGGACTTCTAGTCTAAATACATCTTGATTACTCAAATCCAGTTGTTCAGCATCACTTAGTATGTGTGTCATCATTCACCAGCAGCCCCAAAAACAGTTGATAGTTGATCTTCCCCATGTATTCTTTGTGCCTGTGTGTAGTCTTCTGTGCCCTTTACAGACCAGTGTGCCTGGGCTATGAACATCTTTTGGCTTCAGTGAGGGGTTGGTGACAGATCGGACTGCTGCTGTGCACTGATGTGGCACTGGAGTGTAATACCGATTGATTGGCTGATTAGTGAGGACAGTGGAAAACCCACGAGAGACACAGAGAGAAGGTGATCAGTGTCTGCATCCAACAAATGAAATAACAGTAATTGGTATTGATTTTTATTTCGACAGGAAAGTGTTTGTGGACATCTTTCTTTGCACACTCCTTTATTAATTACATCATAATGTTGTCCGATCAATTTAGACATGATTTCACTTTACTGTTAGCCATTTGTAAAAAAAAATTGTGAATATTGTCACAATTACCATCATAAGTCAATGATGGATACTGTCACAATTACCATCATGAGTCAATGGTGAATACCGTCCTTATTAGCATAATGAGTCAATGGTGAATACTGTCATTATTAGCATCATAAGTCAATGGTGAACACTGTCATTATTACCATCATAAGTCAATGGTGAACACTGTCATTATTACCATCATAAGTCAATGGTGAATACTGTCATTATTAGCATCATAAGTCAATGGTGAACACTGTCATTATTAGCATCATAATACTGTCATTATCAGCATCATAACACTTTCTTTATCAGCATAATTTTTCTTACACCCCAAAAAACAAATAAAAGGCAGACAAGGACAAAGCTATGTAAGTTGTCCTCCCTTGCATTTATATCCGGGATATGTGAGGACCCACGCTCCAGGAAAACCACAAAACAACCAGCGCGTGTGTGGTGCACCAGGCTCCTGTGAGACTAATAATGTGTGCAGTTGGGAATCCAGTGCATTTGTCCGACTGTCACTCAACAACCTCCCTGGACCTGGAGAGCACCACATGTTCTTGGTCTACTAAGTGTTTGTTCAGCACAGATCCTGTTTCTGGGTTATGTACAAATGGACTTTGGGTATGTATATTGTGGATTGTGGCCAGATGCACAACTGTGCCTGTTTTAGGTGGTCCCAGTTGGGATTATACCTGTCATTCCCGAGATTACCAGGGGAATCTCAATGGGATTAATCCGAGATTTAAATTCAAAATAAATACATACTTGTATGCATACTCACACATATTTATACACACCCTCATTTTATTCTAGTTATTTCATTAGTTCTATGCCTCTAGATTCCAAAGAGGCATACTTCTTTCCCAGTAGACAGTAAACAGTTTTTCATTACCAGCAGCAATATATTTCTCTGTCTTCCTATGATTCTTCACAAGGTATTTGAATCTGTCGAGGCTCAAGGCGTCCACCAATGTGGTCTTGAAAATGAACGTTTTACCCTGGAGAAGAATCATGTTAACAATTGATTGAACAGTGCCTCTCAGGTTACCCAATAGGACCCTCTGTAAATTAACTTCCAGGGTGGTTGCAACTCTAGGACAGTACCAAAATATACGATCTACTGTTTGTCTTGTCGGTGACTGCCAAATTCCCCATAATCCAATAATTATTTTGGTAGGCAGAATTATATACAATTTAAATGAAAAAGTTCTCAGAGACACATCAATATTGGTTTATATATGTATATAAATCCATACATTTTACCCACTAAAACAAAGTTTCAATAAAATGTAAATAAATAATAGTTGGGTGACCAGACATTCATTGCTTACTAAGGTTTAATCTTCTTTCTCTATTTGTCTGGTATGGCTGCAATGCTTTGATTATACGTCTGAAGTGAGCATGTTTCTCCTTAGGCTTGTCTGAGTGGCTCACAAGTGATACGTTTCCCGACTTGGTTCGTTATGTTTTTTAAGAAAACAAGATACCCTTGTAAATATGTTTTTAAGAGAATCGGTTTATTTTCAATTCATATATTTGAGTTTGCACATATGATTTGGTGTAAGATTTGTTCAAGCTGTTCAAGGGGATGGAATTTGAAGTGTAAGCGGCTTTGTATGGATTCATTTATAAAGGTAAATGTTTAATTTTTTTTTACTGTTGTCTGCAATTTAAAATGAAATGTCACCCTTTAATCTGCAGCATGGCCAAGAGCCATGAGATAGGCCTGTCTTGTTATTCTACTTGAGACCATTTTGAATTCAGATATATCTTTAAGTGATAGACCCAAAGTTCTGATATTTATTCCACTGCTCCAAAAAATAATGGAAAACCTGAATCACATATCTGGTCTTGATGAAGGAAATGTATTAAAGATCAAAATCTTTACTGTAAATGGTGTAATTTGTGGAGAAAAATGCAGTAACAACAGTCAAGGAAAATCTAAAATCAACATCCGATTGAGGGTTTGATTCAAACTTGACCGAAAATCCAAGTAAACAGGCTTTTAATCACGGCAACTCATATTGTGAATCAGTAGTATGTGTGGCCCCCAGCGGCCTGTAGCTACTCCGGTCAGGGCATGCTCCTGATGAGACGGCACATGGGTCCTGGGGAACTCTTCACTGACCTGAATCAGGGCATCAGTGAGTGTCATTTGACTCCCCCCATGTTACATTCAATATATAATACTTTCGTTTTATTTGATCCTCTTTTCCGGACGAAATCAAACATTCTTTTTTTGCAGGACTTAAAAACCAGCTCTCCCGAGGTAGGGAGTATCATGAATAAATGTGTGAACGGGCATATTATAAGTAATTTGACTAGGGTAACTTTGTCATAAATAGTTAGATGCGTTCTTTTGTTTAAATATACAATCCATTGTGGAATTGTTCCTGTAAAAGTAGCTGGAAACGAGATCCGCAATATTTTTTAGAATATGTATACCACCGACATCCACTTCCCCAGTGGTCCATTTGATTGGAAGTTAACAAGGAGGTGTAACTCTGTGTTTATACAGTACATTGATTTGTTTATCGGCAGTGATTCATTTGTACTCCATTCATTCATGCATCTGTTCATTGTAAGTTAAATCTATTCATTATTTAATGAACCCTTCTGTGTTTGTCTGGTATCGTAAAGGACATTAAACTAATTCAGTCAGTGGAAGCCATTTCAGTTTGAACAATTTGTTCTGGAAGAATTCAATCTGAACTTTTCTCTCTGAAATTGTTGGCATGGACTGATTATAGTGACACTACTCTACACTATAGTAGAGGACATGGGCAATGAAAAGGGTTTGAACAAGTTTCTATTTCTCTCTCCTTCAACACCAAATGAGAAAATGATAAATTGCTCTGGTATTTCACTGTGAGTTGTGCGAGAATGAGACCAGAAAGTATTTTCACAGAGCGTGATCTCAAGCAGGTCAAATGGAAGAGCCAAGTAAACTCACTAAAACCAACATAATGCTAAGCACTATTTGTGTTTCTGTTTCATATACTAGTCCTTTTGGCAAGATACCAATGTTGAAGAATCTGAACGGAATTGTTTTCCTCCATACATGAGCGCACACACCCACACCCGCACACACACACACATATACACCCACACACATATACACCCACACACCCACACACACTCGCACACACATACACCCACACACACACCCGCACACATATATACCCACACATATACACCCTCCCCACACACACACACACACACACACATGTACACCCACACAAACCCACACCCGCACACATATACATGCACCCACACACACACACATATAGACCCAAACACATATGCTCACACATGCACAGAAACACACACAAACTATTACACCCATGGTCATGGTTAATCAATAAGCCAAAGCAATCAGTCTCCATCTCAACAACATTCCAGCATCCCTCTTCCTCATTCTCCCTCCACTGCAAATGGGCAATAATGATTAAAGATGGTCCAAGCACGAAAGTCCTTGAGGATTTAAATTAAATAGCCAGCGCCCTCTCCTAGACCCAGTCCCAATCCATTTGCATACAATAGGAATGCCATCCCTTTCAAAGTGATGCATGGTCTGCATTTATCTAGTACCCACTGATACTCTCCATAAGAGTCTCTGTGGGCATAAACTCGGTTGACCAGGCCACCTTCATCACTCTAAGGGGTGTAATATTCCCATTGTCATTCAAATATGCATGATGGTCATGGATCTCTCTAACTGGAACCTGAGCTGCTCTCACCCCTATCAACCCTATCTCTTATCATGCCGGCTTGAAATCCATGTCCCCTTATCGCTATTGATCTGTAAGGAGACAGGTTGTCAGACGTTTACAGCATGGCCTTTCTTATTTAGGATGGGACCTTTAGAGTTCTAAGATACAGCAACCCTGCAATAGATGCGTGCCATAATTGTGCTTTCTTTTTCAAATATGTCAATACATTACATTATTTGTCCTGCCCAATGCATGAAGTCAGGACTTTCATTGCTTTTTACCGCAGCTCTACCAAGGGTTTTCAACACACGCAGCTTTGACTTCAATAGTTAGCTATGTTGGTATAGGCTAATTTATGCAAAAGACAGGTTGCTGAGTATTAAAATAATCTCAAACTGTCAAATTGCTTCGGTTGAGGTACTCCCCAAAATAATGTGACATTACTATAAAATATACTACATTATCATATAATATGCGGCATTCTTTCTGCCACTCACAAAGCCATTGTCTTATTGAACTGCTATTTATTTTATTGTTATTATAAAAAAGTATGCTTTCATTCTCTACTGTCATTGTGATTGCTTGAGTGAGCTGTTTTGTATTCCCGTGGGTATATCAAAGACCATCGTTATGTCTGTACTGAATTAGTCAATACTATAGCAAGAACATCTCAACCAGCACAGCTACCATAGTATTCTGCAACAATACAATTCGTCACATCTAGTTTGCTCTTAGTAGGACTGTCATGTGTTGTGCAACAGGACAAGGCCCCACAGCACCCCCGCAGGCTGGTGACGGGCAATTTGACCAAGAAGGAGAGTGATGGAGTTCTGTATCAGATGACCTGGCTTCCAACATAAACTGACCTCAACCCAATTGAGATGGTTTGGAATGAGTTGGAGCACAGAGGGAAGGCAAAGCAGCCAACCAGTGCTTAGCATTGTGGTAACACCTTTAGGAATGTTGGAAACGATTGAATGTTTAGAATGAAGATTCTAAAATAAATCTTTAACATCATTTTGGCAATTACATGATTGCATGACTATAGCAATAATATTGTTGAACAAGTTGGTGTGACTAAGCATTTGACTGGTACTTGTTTTGTTAGATTTTTGTTTTTTTTAAACTTCCTGGAGGCTGTCTTTTTGGGGTAGAGCTTGATGGTTGGAGAGAAAAAATAGATTTTAGAGATGATAAATAGTAGAAGACAAATAATACTACCTGAAAATAATGTTCAGTGATTGGAGTTTCAAAATGCAAAGCAATGTAGCAGACACTTGTCAAGACCAAGTAAAAGCAGTGAGTATTCATTTTGATACTCCCCCATACAACTAAGAGAGCTGTGTAGCAGTGAGTATTCATTTTGATACTCCCCCATACAACTAAGAGAGCTGTGTAGCAGTGAGTATTCATTTTGATACTCCCCCATACAACTAAGAGAGCTGTGTAGCAGTGAGTATTAATTTTGATACTCCCCCCATACAACTAAGAGAGCTGTGTAGCAGTGAGTATTCATTTTGATACTCCCCCCATACAACTAAGAGAGCTGTGTAGCAGTGAGTATTCATTTTGATACTCCCCCCATACAACTAAGAGAGCTGTGTAGCAGTGAGTATACATTTTCATACCCCCCCATACAACTAAGAGAGCTTTGTAGTAGTGAGTATACATTTTCATACCCCCCCATACACTTAAGAGAGCTGTGTAGTAGTGAGTACACATTCTCATATTCCCCCCATACCACTAAGAGAGCTGTGTAGTAGTGAGTATACATTTTTATACTACCCCCATAAAACCAAAAGAGCTGTGTAGTAGTGAGTATAGATTTTTATACTCCCCCAATACAACCAAGAGAGCTGTGTAGTAGTGAGTATACATGTTCATACTCCCCCCATAAAACCAAGAAAGCTGTATGGAGTCCCTGGAGAAGAGAAGTTTGAAGATCCCTGAAATAGAGGTTTATTGCCAGTCTGAATTCCTGTTTAAGGGTAAAAATATAGTGCTGTGTAAAATCTCCAGCATTGCGCTAAAAACAGAGTTTGGAGAAAAGGACTTGTTCTAATCAATAAAAGCAGCTTTTTTTCCAAGCGGTGAGTTGCATCTTCCCACAGTGTTGAGCTGAAGGAATTGTGGTAAATAGTTGTTTTGATGTTACATCGCAATATTGTGTACTGAAGACTTGATTTGGGGGGTTTTGGGTTTGAACAGTGAGTATCACAACCTCTACAGTAACCCGCCCCTTCCACAACTCAGATAAACATGTTTTGTAACCTGGGGCAGATGGGTCTGGATGCACTTCAGTTGTCTCCCTGGAAATATTCAGCTTCAATTCAGTATACCAAGTAAAATAATTCACTTCTTACAGGGCCTCAAATATATGTCAAACAACTCAAACAAGGCCTATACAATTATTTAATAAACCATTATGCCAAATGTATTACTATCAAGCTCAATGTATTTTGGGATATTCAAATGGTATTTAAATGTATTGCTACGTAATATCAATGAACCATTATTGTATGGATTTGTATTTACCAATCCCTCAATGATTGCATTCTGAACCAAGAAAACACATTTGTCCTACTTCTCTACTTTCCAATTACAACATCATCCCTCTTTCAACATAATTCTCACGTCTCCCAGTTCTCAATCTCTTTCATTAACCCGAGCACACGCAGAGGTGGTAAGCACAATCTCTTTCCCTCTCAAAGCTACACAATGCACACTCAGTTCACACAGTCACTCGGTGAGCATGTGACTAGCCTCCTAGCAGGCTAGCTACATGGTGTTATGGTGGCCAGTGTTGCACCTGCATTGAAAGGTATTCCCTAGCAAGATTGTACAATGGCAGACGTAGATAAAATCAATTAAGCAAGCAAACCCAGTTTTCATGCTTTGATATATTTATTTATTCGAGAGAGCCTGCAAGTCTGGCATTGTGCAGTCTTTAAATGGCTGTTGGTCAGTAGATTAGTGTACATTCTGACGTCACTATGACAAGTCTTTGCTTGAGTGTTCAAACTGTTATAAAGATAACGCAGTTAGGTGTTGGCCTATGTGGGTTTACTTCATGTTGGATTATCATTACATTTCTTTAAGTGGAATTGTTTAGATAAAAGAATCAGCCAGATTGTAGTTGTTAGTAAAACTTTTTATATTGTCCTATTCTGGAAACTGTTAGTCAAGTTGAGGTTAGTGTCCATGATCTTGGTTTATTGTGTTTCCTTTGGGTTGACTGCCTTTAAACAAACAGGATGTCTGTACCACCTCTCTGGCTTAGGGAGTCTGTATTATTTCCTATAGTGTCATACAGACTGGCTGGCTAAAAGGTACTATAAATTATGTTTATAACTCGGGTTCCCTGAAAAAGGGAACATGCTAAATTACTCTCTGGTTCTCTACTCTATTTTAAGTGGCGTGAACAGCCAACCTGAATGAATGTGGTTTGTGTCAAGCAAGGATTTGGTCGTCTGGACGACAAGCCTTCCAAGTCTGTGCTTCAAGGCCAAGTTGATATGTGAAGAGGGAACAACGGGCCTTCATCAAAATGTTATTTTTAAGTATATAGAATTGATTTAGTATTATGACTTCAATAAGATTATGAAGGAAAATATGCCTTCACTCATTGTGTTAACAACAAGACAGGTTTGTAAGCTCCTCATGATGTTTGTCGGTACACAGGGAGTGATGATAGGTAATGGGATTAGAAATGTGAAATGAACCTATACATACCTACCCCCCTTCCATCCAATTTTGACTCTTTTCGAAAAAGGTAGCTTGAGACATTCACATATAGCAGCATCAAATCAATAACGTTTTAACACTCCAATCCACAAAACATTTTTTTGATATTATGAAATAGTTAACGTGAGGTTTGATAAGGTTGTGATAGACTAAACAAACACCAATATTACAATGAATTAAAAATGATATATAAATCTTTTCATCACTTATAAATCAGATTTCATCATACAATATACATCTTTTAACGATGGCCAACCTACCCCGTATAGTGCATGCTGGCATGTCTTCGTTCTGTCTGGCTTTTTCAATTTGAAGCCCAAGTGTCAAGTGTTTCTGAATGGCTCATGAATACTCAGCAGGTTATCATATATTCTGAAGATGCTCTATTTCATTCATTTATTCAGAACCCATCCATATTTTCCACTTTGAATATGGGTATGCTAAGAGCAGAGCTAAAAAAAAGCGATAATGTAATTATCTGCCTATTCTACTTTGTGTGTACAGTGGTTACTCTTTGCAGGGCTCTTGTTTGTAGTGCACCCAAGGGGAGGAATTTTCAACCACCTAGAGCATTCACTGAAGCACCTATTGGCTTGTCTTCACTCTCTAATTAGTATACAATTGTAACACAGTCTTGCTTTACCTCACATGAGTATACGAAAGAGGATTCAATCAACTCCATTAGCGTTTTTATGTTGGAAAACTAATTATTACATTTAGCTCATGACAATGTGTTTGCGTGTGAACATTTATAAATAGCGGCAATGCGTGTGTATCTATTGTGTGTGTACATTTATAAAAAATGGCAGTGCATGTGTATCTATTGTGTGTACATTTATAAATAATGGCAGTGCGTGTGTATTAATTTTGTGTGTTCATTTATAAAAAATGGCAGTGCATGTGTATCTATTGTTGGTAACATTTATAAATACTGGCAGTGCGTGTGTATTTATTTGTTCAACTTATAGTGCAAAATTGAAGATGCATGGTTTCAGATATATGTAGGCCCTAACTCTGGCATGAAAAAGAAAGACATTTGCTTCCTACACAGTAGATGCTAGTGGCAAGTTGCTTAGAGCGAAAGTTTCTCAATTGGCTCACACGAGGTGATCCTGAAAAATAATTCTTGACTCTTGGACTCTTAGTGTGGACAGCACATCTACAATATTTTCCACAAGGATTTACGATGTGATTGTGCATTGTGTGTTTTTCTTCCAATGGCTGCCATTTTTGCAATTAATGCAATGCTTGTTTGTATGTATCTTTCTAAACCCCCTTTTCAGTTTTTTATTCCGAGTCTGAAATTTCCCACAGGCTAAACATGAAAATCCACGTAGAAACGTCTTACCATTCTGACGCAGAACGGCGACAGACCAACTGGTGCTCCCACATACACAGAATAGAACAGAGGTCGCTGTGTACTCAAAACACTAATCACAGTCTCTACAGAGTTTCAGTCTCGTTCTCACACTTTATAAACCGCATTAGGCATTATAGGACATGGGTGGAAAGAAAACACCTGATGTACTCCAGATGCGTCAAACTCTTAGCATTCCGACGGGAGTCATTTATCAACAGTCAAGCAGTCCAGAACACTTTGTTTGTGTTGCTGCACTCAGCTGCACTGCACTTCGAGTATCGCATGCATTTAATATCTTCAGCCTGTGCATTGCTTTGCCATGAGATGGTTATGAAATGTGTGTCTTCCGGCCGGCCTGACATTAAAATAAAAGGCCAGGAAAGCTGCCAACTACCAATCATTATTTAACATTAGCTTACAAATGTGCTTGAAAAAAATTACTTATAATATAAAAAATGTGATCTTTAAAATGTCCTGTGACTTTAGACCAAGAAAGAGACGCTTACAGACATAAGATAACTAGACCAGTAAAAACTGTCTTCTTTTCTGTATAGCACAATATCTCAAAGTACAGGTGGTTTGCCAAACCTCAATATCACTAAGTTAATAAAAATCAAGAACTTTTGATTTATTCCTTTACACAAATTTGCCTTCGAGGAACAAGGGTTGAGGATCACATTTTAGCTTTTTTGTTCCGTTCAATTTCCCTTTCACCTTGGCTTTTCTCTGTACCTAATTGAGTTGACTTGGCCCCAGCCTTTGTTGACCCAGCAGAAAGATCCCAACCCTGTCTGCTTTCTAACTGTTCTCTCTCCCCATGCTTCTCCCCAAACGCAGCCTATGCACCCATCCCTGAACGCTCGTGTCAAAGGGAACTGAAACCACGTCCGCCAGCTCCTGCTTCTTCCCGCCAGCCCAACGCAACGCAACACATAACAGAGCTGGGAGATTAGTGTCTCTCTCATTTAGAACCACACTGTTCTCAGGGGGCTTGGTTGTGACTGTGGCCTCCCCCCTGTTCAGGAGATCTAGCTGGGGGCTTTGGTGTGGGCAGAGGCCGTGAGGCCGTGTTGACTGCCAGTGCTGGCCCTGAGCGGTCCGGGGATCAGGCAACTGCCAGACACGGGCAGCTTGAGTAAAATGTGTGTCACCTTGAGCTCTCCGGAGAAGGTGCCCCTACTCACTCCCGCTGGGCCGGACAGGCTGCGCAAGGGGGAGAGGAAGGGAACGAGCATTACAGGAGAGGAGGAGGTCTTGAGACGGGATAAGATACATGCAGAAAGTGGGGAAAGAAATACAGACGGAACTATGCTCTTTGTGTACATCTCTAAATTAGTTATTTAAGTCCTAGTGTATCTCTCTCTGTCTCACTGTGTCTCACTCTCTGGCTTTTTTCTCTTTGGCTTTTCTCAAATTCTCTCTGTTTCTCTGTTGTGTTTGTCTATGTCTCTTTGTCTCTCTTTGTTTTTTTGTCTATGTTTCTTTGTCTCTCTGTCTTTCTGTCCCTCAGACTCTTTTTATGGCTGTCTCTGTCTATGTAAGTGTTTCTGTCACTCTCATCTCCTATAAATAGGCAATAATGACAATGACAGTTCTTCAGGTGTTCACATTACCTGATTTGTTATTCCTCTCACAGGCATAGAAACTCCTCCCTCTAACCACCTGGTTTGACACACACACACACACAGCTGCTGTGTCAGCAGGAAGCTGGGGCCAGAGAGAGGGGGATGCTCTCTTCCCTGATGGATCTGTTTCACACAACTGTTGGGGGGCGTTCATAGAGCTGTGTCACCATCATGGATGTTCTGCTTCACACCCCACTTTTTGACAAACCGCATCTGCCATTCATTCACATTCACCCAGGTAACTTTCAGCAGACTGCTGTAGTCGCACTCCAGAGGCACCGTGACTAACAGTATATTTGGTTAGCATGGATGCCGTGGTGGTGCTCCGTGTGACCTTCATTGACCACGCCTGCCGGTGTAATGTGACGTGAGGGGGTCACTGGCCAGTCACATGAGAAAGACAGCCGTCTCAAGTAGTGTTTTCAGCAGGTTGTCAGGGCGACTGCCTTATCCTCACTGAGTCGTGAGAGAACATAACACTGAGCATCTGTTCCTGCTGTCTTCCACATTCTGGACTCCCTTTGGCTGCACTTCTCTGTATGTAAGAAAGGAAAATGTATGTGTGTGCGCTGTGGTCGAGGAAAGGAAAGAGAGGGGAAAATGACATCCGATGTGAAAACAATGAAGCTATTACTCTAATATGTTTAATGGAAGCATGTGTTTACATGTGTACCGTGGTGAATGGAAGAAAAAAAAAAAACAGCTGGGTACTGTAAAAAATATTGAGGCCTTTGGTTGCTATGGGCTGAATGCCATATGTACTATACTCCCGAATGGAAACAGCAACATTGAGGATGTCATTTTTTACAAAAAGCATGTTGCAGCAGTACAGGACCACCTTAGGCCACTTGAACTACTTTTTTAATCAATAGTAGCTGATCGGACTCCTCATGTCTCAAATTGACCGGCAGTTCACTAAAACTGCTGTTGAACCAGTATTGTGGGTTTGTTCACAAAGAAGCACACTGAGCAAACAAAAGCCTTCTATGGTGAGTTATTGACAAAAATATTTTGACTCATAATCCTCAAAAACCTGAAAGCTTAAGTAAACATGAGTGGACCTCTTTGTGTTTGTTCACTATTTTTCCATTGCACATTTTTAGATCCACTTAAAAATAGGACTCTGTTTCATTCAGGATTACTGTGCTTTAGTGTTTAGATATTGAAGTTTCTAAACACTTTGAATTCAAAAGTTTCGACATTAGTTTGAATAGTATTTTCACTATTTACATCAGCCTAGAAGAATTTGCCTGAATTCATATTCCTTTTTAGTCATGTGTCTGTTCATTCTCTATTTTCGAATACATTATATTATGATAACTGCCAAAACATGTTAGTCTCTCTGGGACTTTAAACGGTGTAATGAGGTATAATGCCGTCATTTATTTTCCAATTTTTTTCGGCATTTTGGAATTGTCCTTCTACAATGTCCTTGAATGTGAGTTTTAATTTGAAGTCAATGTGCCATATGGCAGAGAACCCAGCTTACAAAGCAACACAGCACACCTGCTATTGACTTCACATGCACAAGCCAAGCTCAGGCCATATCTGTCACGGTGTATATCTGTACAACTGCTTCAGAAGAATTGTGAAACATTACACTTGTTCCCTTGAAAACGATTGGGAATTATGAATTACATGACAAGCAGCATGATTTCTCTATTGTAACATTGCAGGAACCATCCATAAAACTGGAACATTGAGATACAAACACTCGTAATGTTGCGCCCAAAAAAGTAACAAATAATAGTCGGCAATGCAGTATGTTTACTCTTGCATTTATTCTTACATTGTGACAATATAATACCAAAAAGAAATAATACAAAAGCAACAATAGCACTTTTTTTATTTTCAATAAATTGTCAGAAATATTGAAAAATTTGTTTTGGGGTATTGTCACGTGTTTTTGCTTTGTCGCGTGATATTTCTTTTCTCCAGGAAGGGACCGGTGACAGGAGAAAGGTGGCGAGGGCGCCAAACAAATGACCACCTACACCAATTCCTCCCCATCTGCCACTGGAAGAGCAGTTAGCGTGCTTTAACTCCTCACCTCCTCTGCCTTTTCTTTTAATAAGATGCCTGTTAAAACCAGTCCTGTGCCCATTCCTTGTGTCATATCCAATTGCTATATATAGCCTAACAAAAGTAGATCCCTGTCTGGCACTACCGAGCTGCAAATGGTACATTAACAGTTTGGGCTGTTTGATATTTTATTTTATTATAACTATTATATTTTTTTGTTTCTGTTGCGGTTGAACGGCCCCATTACAATTCTCTATGTTTTTGTTTAGTATAGATTGTCAAGTTTTAAACGTTATCTATTTAGTGGCTAAGGCTATCTAGAGAATATAAAATCAAACACATTAGTTCCCACTTTTCCCCAATTTACACTAGAGGACTGAACCTAAAAATATCTCCTTCGTGTTCTGAGCATCTAGATGCAGGTAGCCATTACAGAGCTGAAAGAAAACAGTGAACTATGGGGAAATACTACATAAACTGACGTAAAACAATCACGGTAGTTGATTTCAGGTGTAATATCAAGGCCTGGTTCTTAGTAATGTTGACAATGATGGTTTTGAAGTCCCGTCACACTCTTTCTCAGAGTGTGTTGTTTCCGCAGAGCCCTGTGGCTCCTCTCATTGGCTTCAGCTCCGGACTCACTCTACCATGTAAATGCAATCACGTTGCTGACAAACTGTTTATGTTGCCAGTGTTTCCGTCTGCATTCTCTGCCTTGCATTCTCGGCATAAAAAAATATAAATAAATTAGTTAAGTGGGAAAATGATGTAAAAGAGGAAACATGAATCACTCCAGCCATCCCAGGCTGACCACGTCACGGGAATCAGTAACTTACGGAAGGAGACAACTTTAACATTCATCCATCCACGGAAATGGAAGCCACGTTGATTTCACCCGAATTTCACTGCAGGTTCTTTGAAATATTTCTCATAATACGAGCCGACGAGGTTAATTTAATGAGAAGCCCTCTGTACAGTGAGACAGATTGCTGACCTCATAGCAAACAGATCCAGTCCACTGTTAATTAGATTGCCCATTCACTTCATTAGACCCATTTTTTTCACTGGAGGGGAGATTGCTAAAGGCATGGATTATTAGAGGTAGATGGACATAGATTTAACCTGAGTAGGTTAACAGATCATTCTGAGATTAAGACTGATTGCCCAACATTATACATGTAAAGGTTGCATCAACCTTTAATTAAGACCCTCTTTCACCTATCCATTGACATATTTCTTCTGACACACAGAGCCTGCTGTGGATGTTAAAAGGAGCGGTGGTTCAGGTGAAGAGCACCAAATTGTTAATGTCCTCGTACCTAATGAACTCACTTTCCATGCAGTCCAAAATTACCTCTCATAAATGCATTATTATGTTCCCATTCAATGTCTCCCCCAGGGGCAGAAAGTCTGAATCACATCAACTTAATAACGTTTCGTGACATTACAAGGATTTCACGTATCCCTATTGTGTAGGAAGATTTGGAAAAGTAAAGATATTTCTTAAATAAATGTTTACAGTAGACACATGCAAATGTTCTGATATCATAACCACGAAAACACATGAGAGAATCAAAGAATGACTGCTATTTATTGTTTTAATACAGTAAAGATCTCTTGACATTTCACAATGTCAAACATTTGGAGTTGCTCAACATGAGTAATAACTTGATAGATATTACTAGAAGGTGTATTAGGGAAGAGGTGTAGGAGCAATACCGTATGTGCATTAAAAATGTGGTTCGAGTTAACAGGGCCATTTCAAAGTTCTGAATGAGCATTCAAAAACGTACTGAAACATGAAGCGAATCATAAGCACCAGTTTTTTTGATAGAATTTGGCTAATGATTTCCATGAACTATTATGCTATGTTTTATCTACTGGAAAGCAGTTATCATTACATAACTGTTTTAAATGGCACGTTGGTTTATGTAAGCAAATGTCAACAGCGTGTCTGTGTAGGAGTTGGTTAGCATGTTGGCCAAGATGAGAAATATGTTCTAATGATGAGTTAATGTCCATGGGATGAATAAAGTATAACGGATAACATGTCATCACACAAAAGTGAGTTTGCATCTATAGGAGAGAAACAAAAAAAGGCAAAGACCCTATTGGCTTGAGAATATATAGACATTTTTGGTCACTGAGACACAGTGGACGATTAGCACCTGTCTGAGCCAAGTCCTATTAGGTTTTGTGTTCACACAACACAGTTCTCAGCTGGAAATAGAAGAAGTCCTTCAGACCAGCAGGTGGCAGGCTAATTTATTACCAAAGACAGAGCCAGGGGCCTGGTGTCGATTAAAAAGTAAAGGGAAAGGCAAAATTTAAATAGAAAGCGCAGAAAACAAGTTAAGCCATTACAAATGAAGCAACATACTCAAAGATTATACCCAAACGTTTGCCATGAGCTGAACTCACATGAAGTAGTATCTGATTTCAAGAAACCTTCTGGGATTGCATCTCGTTTCGGAGAACGACTCATGATAATGCTGTGCTTATTTGCAATGGGTAAATGAATAGCAAACATATTCAAAATACAATACACAATTTCTTTCATCTGCTATAACTAAAATTCCTAGCTAGTGATGTTACCTGTTTATTGGGTTTTGATTATAATAGAGTGCCATTGGAATTTTTTTTTACCACTTTCTCTTCATTACATTCAAATGTAAGGGTAAAAAGGGTGGGTAAACTATGAAGTTCTTAGGAAAAGTTTAATAATTTTCATATTACATTTCTAACAGTGTTAATTAATTGCATTTTATGCAAGTCTACTAAGAAGAAAGGCCAAGTGTAGGTAATTAATCAGGTTATTAATAAAAAAAGAGCACACATTCCACTGAACATGTTCATTGGAATAGATAAAATATTCAGGCATTTATTATCATAAAACATATAAATTAATTAACACTAGTAAACAACTTACCTCTCTCCTTGATATCTGTTCTACTGTGCTCTTTCTCGTTTCCCACTGTTTCTTCACTCTGTATGAAGCATTGTTTTAAACTTATTGGCAAGATAATTATATTTACTGAGTAAATACACAAGAATATTACACGTAGCTAGCCAGTTTACTTCCTAGATAACTAGGTAGTAGTACAGTAGCCACTTAAATAGCGCTACTGCATTTAGCTAACTACTGTAACTACTAGGTGTCTATAAAACAAACTGAAATATCAAAAAACGACAAAGTATGCCCCCTACGTGTACACTGCCTACTCACTAGCGCTACAAATAGACATGCTACCATTCACTTCCAACGAGGCCATCGAATCACGGCGACACAGGGCGCTGCGTCGCTCGTATACAAAATCTCCAAAAACCAAGCAGATCAGTTGACAAATGTACGTAATGAAACTTTATGGTAATGGAGTTATTATGTCAATAAATAAATACATTGCTTTGCCATCAATCCACAAAACGATACTCCAAAATGAAAACAATAATAAAAACAAATACACATACACTAAGTATTTGAAAATGAATTGAAATTTATAAACTGATGTATTAATAAACTGATGTATGTAAATAACTAACCTATATTCTGTACCTTGTAGAAGTGTTCTCGGCATCGACCACAGTTTTGAGTCTTCCAAGGGCATGCCTCTATCCGCCTCGCACATCTGGAGTCAGGCGGTTGTCCCCAATCGCCCTCTGCTAGATTAGATGTGGAGCATCAGTGAACTTCAATCTTAAAACCACAGATGTGCAATAGCTGGCCTACTCAAGGACATTCACAGCCTTGTCCTGAAGCCACTCCAGTCTTGACTGTGTGCTTTGTATCATTGTCCTGCTGAAAGATGAATCTTTGCCCCAGTCTGAGGTGCTTTGAATCAGATTATACATAACATGGTGTTCCCTCCACCATTCACACAGTAGGGATGGTATTAGCCAGGTAATGAGTGCTTTTTTTCACCAGACAAAGAGCTTGTTATTCAGGGCTAACAGTTTTTTTTTATTATTTGATACCATCACAATAGATAATTTTTTTCTGACCTTCGGGTGGCAAGTCATGTGACTTTGAGCATCATAGGAAAGGGCTTGAATACTTAAAAAAAAAAAATTAATGGCATCATAGGGTATTGTGTAGACTAGGTGCAGTCCATTTGTTATCAACTATACATTAGTCTGTAACGCAACATAATCTGAAATAAGGAGTCTGAATACTAAACTGCATTAGTTCAATCTAGGGGGTCAGGGGTGGATGGGTTTGGGAGAGTAGCCAGTTAGATTTCAGCCTTAGAAAGAATAGTAATACCTTTATCTATATGATGGAAAATTAGGCTCTGACACACATGAGTGTACTACACAGTCAGGGTGTCAGTGATCATTGTTATTGTGTCATATTATTAGGAAAATGCATGCCTCCTTGTATATTTTATATTCACATAAATATGAGATGTCATTTGAGACTAACACAGTGTGCAAATGTTGCTCTGTCAGGCAGTAACAATTGGATCAAGGTTTGTAAGCTCTTCAGCTTGTCAAAGCTCAGGTTCCCCACTGTGAACTTCCAGCAAAGCCCTGACATCCATCCCCCCCTAGGTGTCTATCAGGCTTGTCATGTTGGATATCAGGTATAGGATAAAAGAACATAGGTGACAATCAAATTCTAAAACCTCTTTGTCATATAAAAGACAAGGCTTTTGTATTAAATATAATGATTCCCATTCATATTTTGTGCGTTTCCTTTGTTGGGAAGTTCTGTGGAAACATGGGCCTGTAAACCCAGACCTGGGTTTAAATAGTATTCACAATCTAAGAATGATGTATGTGGGTCATTTGCCTTGGTTTTTTCTGAAGTGCCAGAAATCCAGGGCGAGTACTATATTAGTTATGTAACGCCAGGCGATTTTAAACAAGCACATCTATTTGCAACTTTTCAAAAGCTGTTAGAACCTCGGACGGTATCTCATATTGACCAATAGAGAGATCGAAGCAGACTCCGTGGCGTAGTTGTGGCCTATCAAGGCCGGGTCTCTTCTGCCTGTCAGCAACAGCTCTGCTCCAATCCAACCTTTGACCTTTGATCAAATGACATGAAAATGCAAGTTGCATGTTGGCATCGATGGTCAACAGACATGGTTCCTCCCTGCATGGCGTCACTCTGAGTGCAGCGCTTTAGCGTGTCTCTTTGGTCAACAATCACATCAAAAAACGTTCATTTCATCGTAACCATTAGTCAACATATAGTAGACAAAAATAATGAATGCCATAAAATAGTTTTCCAGAAATGTCATATTCTCTTCAATATCATCACAATGTTAATTCGATTTTTTATTCCATCCGTAATATATGGTGATTTGATAAAACACACAGTTGATATGAATACGTCCATATTGCTAAGTACTTTATATCAGATAATGTATAATTCGGTTTAGTGTGTGAATGCGTGCTGGTGTAGCCAACAGTCTTAACCTCCCAATGTTCTTCCAAGGACAATCTTCTTGTTTATGAAAACCATTAATCGTTGTAACAGGGAGTTGACACATCTTGCTCTGCATTTATTAATTGTTGAGGAGGCTGTTCATGACAAAACTAATGTTCAAGCATAATTACAAAAATGTTCTTTTAAAATTAAAAACACAGTGGCCTAGAGTAATCCAGCCTGTCCCATTGCTGTGTACCCCACTGTCCTATAACATCCTGGAGTAATCCAGCTTGTCCCATTGCTTTTTACCCCACTGTCCTATAACATTCTGTATATTATTCATTATGTACACCCATCAGCCATAACATTGATTCATTTACCCCACTGTCCTATAACATTCTGTATATTATTAATTATGTACACCCATCAGCCATAACATTATGACCACCTGCCTAATATTTTGCGGGTCCCCATTTAGCTGCCAAGACATCCCTGACCCGTTGAGGCATGGACTCCACTAGACCCCTGAAGGTGTGCTGTGGTTTCTGGTACCAAGACATCCCTGACCCGTTGAGGCATGGATCCTTTAAGCCCTGTAAGTTGCGAGATGGGGCCAAATGCTCTTTTTGATTGAGATCTGGGAAGTTTGGAGTCCAAGTAAACACCTTGAACTCGTTGCTGTGTTTTTCAAACCATTCCTGAATTATTTCTGCTTTGTGGCAGGGCGCATTATCCTGCTGAAAGAGGCCAACGCCATCAGGGAATACGTTTATATGAAAGGGTGTACAATGTCTGCAACAATGCTTATGTAGTAGATACGTGTCAAACTAACATCCTCATGAAGTATCCAAGGATTCCCAGCAGAACATTGCCCAAAGTTTCACACTGCCTCCGCTGGCTTGACTTCTTCCCATAGTGCCACAAACGCACACACACCCAGCCATCCACATGACGTAAAAGCACTTGATTCATCAGACCAGATCACCCTCTTCCATCGCTCCGTGGTCCAGTTCTGATGGTCACGTGCCCATTGTAGACGCTTTCGGCAGTGGACAGGGGTCAGCTTGGGCAACCTGACTGGTCTGTGGCTATGTAGCCCCATACGTAACAAACTGTGATTCACTCAGTGTTTGTACACCTTTCGATCAGAACCGGCATTCACTTTTTCAGCAATTTGAGCTTCAGAAGCTTGTCTGTAGGATCGGACCACATGGACCAGCCTTCTCTCTCCACGTGCTTCGGTGAGCCTTGGCCGCCCGTTCACTGCTTTTCCTGCCTTGGACCACTTTTCACAGGTAGTGACCAATGCAGAACGGAAACTCCTTACGGTTCCTTAAGAGCTGTAGTTTTGGAGATGCTCTGTCCGCACCTAGTGCAGATAGGGCAGATACTTTCTTTCTATTCAGAATACAGGAATGCTGTAAACATTATGTATTTCAATATTGCTATTTGAAAAATCAAGAAAAAAAAACATTGCACTAGTCGACTGTACCTGAAATCAGTCGATTAATGCAGTACTTCCTGTCTCTCTGTACCCAACATATGTTGAGCAATATTTGTGACACAGAAAATTGCATTATTGAGTTGTTATACTGTTAATTCCACTAATATAGATGTGTGAGAATTGCAAAATATATGATATCACCTTGTTGTGATAACATTGTATAGTAATGAACCTGGCAATGTATAAGGCAGTGTATAAATAGAACAGATCCTTGAACGTGTCAGGTGGTTTCAAACCAATCGGCTATAAGTGAACTCTTTACATTGGACGAAAGATTATGGAGCATTCCGGAAGGAAACTTAACTTCTGGAGAAACGTTGACAGGGTCAGGCTGGGTTAACTACTTCTCAGAGAACTTTACAGGGGTATAGCCAATGAATAAAAAATGTCAAGTACATTCAAGATTGAATTTGTTAATGTCTTTTTGTGTGAAGAAAACAATAGAAGATGGCAGTTTTATGCTTTTAAGATGTTATTTTACACTTAATTTGTAAATGAGCTAACTCGTCAAATATTGTTTAGGTAAACTGAAGGTGACATTGTAAATCAAGTATCTTTTTCCAACCATTTGACATTTGTGCTCCATAGAATGAGCCAATGCAACCAGCTAGTATAGCACCATGCTAATTGTTGAGGACAGGGTGTCAGAAGGCATCAAGTAAATGAGCAGATCGAATGTCAGCAGTATCGATTGGCCAGCCAACCCCTTCGGAAATCCCTGGCACAGCCCAGACTTCACGCCTTCACCTCAGCTCGCGCACAACCCTCAAATGACTCTTGTTGTGTTCTCTTGGTGAGGAGGCCCTGTGGTGGAGGCGTGTGTTAGCCAGTTTGTGTGAGTAAGGGGGCAAATATGCAGGCACGAAGTTCAGCAGATCTATCAATCCTGCGGGAATGCTGTTTGAACGCTGATGGCCTCTGTTGATGACCCCTTCATCACCGTGGGCATGGAGAGGGCTTTTGGTTTGTGCTTATCCTGGCCCCGGCGCATTGCTAAATGGGACATCACAGACGCTGGCACGCAAACAAATCAACTGGTATATTTCCAAACTGCTGCGCCAGCTAACCTCATCGCTTTCAATTAACACCTTTGATTTGCTAATGGACCTGTGCTACTAGGGCTTCTCTGACGTTGGCATTAGACCGAGTGGGCATGGTTACCTTCGGTCCGAGACTGTTATGCCGTAAAATAGAAGGGAAAGTAGTGCGGACACAACTCATCTTTATTGTGACCTCGACACATTTGAAAAGGTTCTTCTGAACTAGTCAGATTGAAACCCAAGCAATATTCAAATTGAATGGTAAGTAAGGCTCACGGCCTCTAGCCACTAAAACCCACCAGGGCTCTGTCTTCTATACATCAGAAGCATTTCCTGAATGGTGAGTCATGGTGTAGCATTGAGGGTGAAATATAGCCACCCGCTCCCAGACGCCCACTCCCTGATCTCACTTACCCTCTGGGGCTGCTATGGCTGCTACGGTAGATATGGATGACTCTGCTCTAACCCAATAGAGAGCTCTGTGCTGAGTGGGGCCCGGATTGTATAATTCTAACACACTTCCAAGTTTCACCCAAGGGCTTCTGACACAGGAAGGTAATCTTATCCGCCGGCCATATTGACTTAGCAATACAGCCTGAGGTGTTTGAGACATTGTTTCCAGTTGTGTTTTTGCATGGTCAACAGACAGTGACTCTTACGGTGGGACTGCACTTGCTCAACCCCCAACACCAGCCTACTAGATATTCAGCAGTCTGTTTTCTGGCACCCCAAGAATAGTTCAACCTTTTGCAGTGCGGGAGTGCTGATTCAGAATTGAATTAAAATTGCTTTCAGGCATTCATGCTGCGAACGAGGAAAAATGCAATCAGAGTAGGGTAGCGCTGTTTCATATTATTTCGTTTTATGACTAAGGGTTATAAGTATGCGGCACCATCCCAAAGCTCTAAAGTCCGTTTCACTCATGTTCGATTTCAATCCATTCTTTTATAGCTCCCCAGCATGAGAGAGGATTTTCTAGTGTAATGAAACAAACAGCTCTAAAGTCTGAAGTCATCCCAGTCAGACAAGCTGAATAAACAGTCTGACTCCTCGCTCACGCCTTGCCTGGCTTGGCCCAGAGCTGATCCTGGGCTGGACAGGACGGATGCTTCCTGCTGAGGTTTCCCCCCCGTCTCTGGCTCCCAACTACTCAGTAACATATGACTTCGCCACAGTGCCGGCTGCTCCTCGCCAAACCCTCGTTCCTCCATGTGTCCCCCCCACACCCTGAGACATTCCAGTAGGCCATAAATACCTGCGTTGTGACGCATTCAACGACCGTGAGCTGCTCACACAGAGGGTGATGAACGCCAGACTTCAGTCTAGCAAGGATGCCCTACAAGCTACACTGCGCTAACGTCTGCCCTGTCGCGTAGATTGGGTTGGGTTTGTATTTTGCGCGGGCCAATGAAAGTTAATGTTTGTGCAGTCAGGGATGGGGTGAAAAATATATGACCATCCCTGATAACATTGTGTTTCTCAAGTCTTTTTTTACTGTGTTAATTGACTGAAATATTTTTATTATCATTATTCCCATAAAACCTTGCGGCAAACCTAAAAAAAGCCTCACATCATAAAGTTCGACCATGGGGGACTTTTCGATCCATTTCAAATAAGGTCAGTGCTCTGTGTGGGTTTCACCTCTGTGTTTTGATAATGGTATACAATTCTATAGGACTAGCTGACTATTATTAGTATTGGCTAAATATAAGCTTAAATATTGTTGAGATAACTGAAGCAAATGTTTAAATCTGACTGGCCAAAGTGAAGTTTGAAGCCTCTAACAATTCCTTGTTATCTGAACTGTCAAAAGAAGGTTCATCACACTTGAGTGAAGTCATATAAATATGTTAAAACGCTAACTTCGAGCAGCATGGCTAAAAACATGAATTTTGCAAGCATGACGATGGCAGCAAAAGTGCCTAGAATGAGCAGGTGAGCATCAGAACATGACCAGGGAGCGATGGAGGACGGTGGCCTGGTCTGATGAAACATGTTATTAGGCAGGTGGCCATAATGTTACGGCTGATTGGTGTATGAGGTAGTAGCTTTCATCACAGACCTGAGAAATGCATCACTCAACACACACCAAGCTGTTGTATCAAGGTTGTCTCTCATTAATTCTAGTTAGGTGTATTTTTTTTTGCATTAGTCCAGCAAGTACGTTATTAAGACAAATTATGAAAAAATATCTCAGCCCTGAATAAATCTGTGCGTTCCCTTGACTCTCTAATGTTTGAACATACTGACATATATTGGTTTATAGCTTAAACATTTGAAGTAAATGTGTTTTTAATTACATTTCTTTGCCAAAACCTTTATCTCAGATCAAAAATGCATTCCAAAAGCTTTGTGGTATGTAATACATTACATGAATGGACACAGCAAAAACAGAAACGTCTCTACCACAAATAAAGTGGTTTATAAAAGTATGTGATGATAATTCTCTGTCTGTGGGAGATTAAAGAAAGTAATTTGTTCTTGTTATACTACATAACTGAGAAACGGGTCCCATGTCTAACTCTTGAAAAGTATTTTTTTATCTGGTAGCAAACCATACAAACAAATGTTTTTGAGATTCAGCTGTGTTTTTGTCATACATTATGGGACTATTCTCTCATACAGTGTTTTAAGGAAGCAACCCTTCTATAGAATAAAGGATTCACTTAGAGCTGATATACAATTATAGATTGTTGCCACCTGCGAGTAGATATTTTAGAATGCAGCCCGTGATTTCTAGCCACTGGATGTTAAAGTTACACAGTCAAGGTAAAAAATGGTAAACAAAAATGTAGCGCCATGTAAAGCAATAGCTCATTCTTTGCACATGTCCAACCACTTGCTTTCATAGCTTTCAAACTAGGGATTTTGTGGCTAACTGAGGTATGATAGTGATTCTGTTGATTTTGTCAAATTCAACAGCATATTACACATTGATCTTAAAATGATAGGTTAAAAAATCTCTAATAATCCTAAATCCCAGACTACGTCTTGAAAACAAAATGTACCACCATCCCTTGAGAAGGACGAGTTTCATAAACACCCTATTTATGGCAAATAATGAGGACATTCATCACACTCAAAGAAAGGCTAAACATTATTGTGACGCAGGACAGTAGCATTCAGGATTACCATTAAAGTGAGCTCTGTAAAGGGAAACGAGCACAGGAACACTAAGAAGAAAGGGATTGTTTAAAAAAGACTCACAGTGTCTTTTGGTATCAAACTGTCACAGAGCGGAGCTGATAAAGGGTGACATTTTATGTTCTTCTAGACAAACACAGCAGATGCTACTTGCCATTGTCACAGGAGAAAACACCTGGGAAATGGGAATGAACACAAATGAAACTGATCCTTTCTGTTTTTCTGACAGGAATGTTGAAATAAGGTGATTCTCATTAACTCAGGCGCCTTGTGATTACAGTGAATCATTGGTAATAGGTAAATTGTCCGGGACCTTTTCGTGAAGGATTGGTCACATTACTCAAGTGAATTACACACGTATCCAAACCATCGAAAACGGTTCAACAAAACGCTAACTGCTTGAGGACCAGAAATTGTTTTTTTACACTTATGAAGACAAGAACAGTCTATAATCCAAGCAGGGCTGAAAAAGAGATACATTACTCGGAGATAAAGGATAATTAGCCTGCAAGTCTTGTGTGAATACTCCGTAGTATTAAGAGATGCTTTGTCTCTGCAGGAGATCTCCTTGTAACACCAGGCATAATTTACCACTTACCAGTTACCTGGTTGGAGCTGTGGAGGCCTTAGAAGGAATTAGCTATAGCAATGGGAAGGCCTATTAAAGGTATCCGAGGCATCTGTAACACCCACAATGTTCCAACTGAAGGGGATTCCTAGGCCTAGCTGAAAGATGGAGAGAAAATTGCAAAGACAAATCACTTGAGAATATTCTAAATTGAATTTCACATCGAAGGCAGGGATCCAATTTACGATTACATTAAAGCCTGGTGGAGGTTTGATGGCACATATTTGACAGGATTCTATTAAATCGCTTATGCATCATGGGTAGAATCTGCCTCCTCAGTCACAAACCCGACAACAAGCAGAACGCTGAATCCTGTGAAAAAGAGATCAAACTACCTGATTGTTGATGGTGATTTTTCATTTACGACCGCAGCATTTTTCTCTTTTCATTCTGCTAAATGAAATGTAACCCTGTTTTAAAATGTGTATCTTATAATACATCTGAAGGTGGTCCTCCAATAGGTTCTCACTGCCAGTATTTTGGTTTTATCATTTGAAGTGTGGCACTTTGTCAGCAAATGGTCCACCAAAATTTGAATTTGTTAGGAAAGAAATGCATGCAGTTATCATTTTTATGATGATTTAGATGGAGCGTTTCAGAGTGGGGCTTTTCTATTCATGTATTCCGTCATCATCCCTCATGCTGTTCTCACTGCCATGCCTTGGCTGTATTACCCAATTGATGTGCTGTGACAGTCTTAAGCTATTTTATCTCCTTCCTCCATCGTATTGAGAAATTAGAGTCGATGTGGAAGAAGTCATGGTTTCCAGGCCCACATCCAACTTATCTTGATATGGCTCATAACACCGTCTAAGCCCTTCATATTGAGTTTTGTTCCTCTGTGACCTGTAGATCAAGGTAATGGACTATTGGAGGGTTGTACAGACCCAAACAGGGAGAAAAACCGAGGCGCTCAGTAGTTTTAATGCTTTTGGGCAGGTTCTTAATTATAGGGTAGTCTCTCCTGAGTAACTCAAGTAAGTGCTAGGGAATTGTGCTGGCTGCTCTATTCTGTTGGATCAATGCAAAGAGATGTTTAATAGAGGGCCCATGAAAAAACTCTATCAAATAAATTAGCAGACAATTACGAGCATAACAATCTGGTGGCAACCTGATGAGTTAATATGAAACACGAGCAAGATGTAATGTAACCGTGAGGCAAAGATCATTTCCAAACCACACACGTTTATCTTGCATTTCTTTCAATAACACTACATGTTCATATTAACAAATGTATCTTGGGAGAATGTCTGGCTTGCAGTGTAACAACTATTGTGTATGTGTTTGGAGTTATGCTCTGAAGGTGTCGCGGCTCAGGTCTGTTCTGTGAACTATTACATTCCATTCTATGAGAGCCATTTCGAAGGCTCTGGCTGGGCTCCAGCCACAGCTGTGGGCAGGTCGGATGTACTTGTATGGGCTGAATGTTATTGATCCAACTGATGTCATGACTATTATTCCTTAACAAAGAAAATCTCCTCACACTGCCAAGGCAACAACTTGACTTCTTCAAACATCTCCTGGATTTATCTCCTGGATCCGCAGACGTCATCTATACAGATGTGAACATCAACTTAATACACAGGGTTATGATAGCAATAGTAACTAGAAATTGTAAAGTGGGATGGCTGTCGCACCAGCTGTGTCCGGTGTCCAGCTGTGTACTGGCAGTAAATTACCACAGATCATCTCCTGGTACTTAGCTGGCCATCACTCAAAAATAAAGATATGTTCCATTAACTAGCTATCTAGCTTCCTAACCAATCTCCTGCATAAAATAAGTCAGTGCCATTTAATTGTCACTGCATTAACAGTACTGTAGCTAGCTAGCATTAATTGCAAAATCCTGATCCGGCAGTCATTTGCATGGCCTCATTATGGAAAGTTTGCGTTCGTACTTTGCAAAGCAACAGGCGTTCAGTGTGGCTAGCTATCCTTCGGCCAGTGTGGCTATGTTTGTTGCCACAAAAACGTGAATTTTTTCAAACATTTTGATACCTGCCAGGTCTCGGTATTGCAATAACTGTAAGAGGAGATAGGGTGGCTATAATAATAAATCACATTTAGTGGGGGCACACCCAATTAATTATTTAAAACGCAGTTACATTTGGTGACTACATTAAATAAATTGTTTGTTTAAGCCATTATTCATATTATTATCACATATTTTAGTCAATGCACAGCACTTTTAACAGTGACAGTGTCTTTAATATTTGTGCTAAAATCTAACAGAAATATCCCTCTAGCACCCTGCTGGAGTCTTCTTTATTGGATGGGATTAAAAGAACACATTGCGAGACCCAGATAAGAGTATGACAGTGACTTTAGAGAAGATAATGGGCTGTGAACAACGGATAGGAATTATACTAATTCTACAATGCACTCTTGACAACCTCCCTCAGCTTTCTTATTTTATTGGAAACAACTGGTGAGAAATAAAAGAAAATGATCTCTGGCTAAGCACAACAATGTACTTTATCGCTTGATGAGTGTTCTTTTGAATGCAAGCTCCGCTGGAAGACTTAAAATTGACACTACCCAAGCAAAGCTGAATTATTTAGTGGAAAAAGAGGGTTAGCTTAAAGAGTTAGTCAAAGAGTAACCAAAATTTGTTTTTCTTCTGGCCATATCTATTCACTCATAAGAGCCACGCTTTTTATTTTGACTTTCTATTATCAGTGCCTACAAATCTAGATGTTTTTGCTTTGATGCACAGTTTGAATGAAACCTAAAGTGCTAAAGATCATTGGATGATTTATATGTGTTGGGTCACAAATTAAATGAAATGACACATCTCTGTAGGAAAGCCCTTCCATCATGGCATCCAAAATTGTGATATTGGTGGTTTGTTTTACACTCTTATCAACACACAGAAAATCATAGCTTAAAATAACCTATGGTTGACAGTGTAGCCTAGAGATTAAACCCATTTAACCATAATTGCTTTAAGGTCATTTATAAAAATGAAAAAAATGCACCTTGTAAAATGTGGTTTAATTTTGGGGGGATTTTGCGGCTCTTTGTCGTTTTTTTTACAAGCATAGATGGCCTAAGGCTTTGGCACAGTACAGTGTTTTGTAATTTTCCAACATCTCGAATACATTGTAATTTTTTTACCTGAGGCATTGTTGCATTTTATATACAGTATATGAATGTATTTTTTATTCTTCTCTATATTAATATCATCCGAATCAAAACCGTGGATAGAGAATTCTAAGCATCTTGACATTAAAAGCTTGACTACAGATGTGTTAAATCCACTGACAGGGCATTCCTTATGGAAAGCAGCAAGAACTTGTGAGAAGCAGCTGACACTGTCTGTGAGAGCATCTGTTTCAGGGGGAATCTTGTTATTCCCCAAAAGAAAGTCAACATCTTCCCTGATAATAAACCATTTCACTCTGAAGTGAAAACAGCTTCTTAGTCTTTAAATCAGGTGGCAGTATAGAGGATAGAGAAACAATTTCCGTAGATAATCAAAAGCAACATTAAGAAGTGCACTGTAGTGTACAAATACAGGGATTTTACATCCCAGCAGAAAGTAGCCAGTAGGCAGGACAGTCCAGACACCAGCTGCCGACATGCAGCGAGGTTTTCCGGGGGTGGGGTAGTGGGTGTTCATACCACCCCCTTTCAAAATGGAAATCTTTTGACTTATAGCCTGAAAGGAAAACATAAAATCTGACTTCATTTACACAATATCCAAGTAAAAGTACAATTCGAAAACATAGCGATAATGTATTCAAATCAAAACAGTAACATACTCTATCTGGAAGGGAAGGGGGGGGGGGGGGGGG
>JACXGK010002074.1:0-11187 GCA_016801125.1 Novumbra hubbsi | reverse complement strand
AGTGAATGTGCTTGGGTTCCATGGGGTCAGATTTCACCTGGTATGTTACAGGTGTTAAGGGAAGCACAGTTCTAAATGATAAGTCGTTATGCCTTACCTACTGTTAAGGCCTTACTATAGGGTGATCACATAACATAAGAATGCCAGGGAATCGAGGTAAATAGATATTCACATTGTATTACTGTGCCCGCGCAAAGACAACGAGGCTATATGTACCGATCAGGTTTTGTGTTTCATATTAACCGAACCATTTAAATTACAATGTAAATGTTCTAAACAAATTCTCAACATCAGTCCTTCAGAGAGTGTTGTCTTTTAGATTGATGTGATATGTTTTGAATGAATTTAAGAATCTATAATGGAAAACTCTCTGCAGTTTACAGATTATAATTTGTTTAGTTCACCATTTTGTTCACCGTGTATGCCACCTGACATTTAAAGCATACAATTGTATACATTTCCATTTGTGGGGACACTCAATATCATGAGAAGAGAAATTCAAGGGGCTATTCAAAAATCACAAAACATGTAAAACAAGAAAACAAACAATGCCACAAAGTCCAAATGTGCTGTAAGAAAAAAAAAGTCCTACATCACATGGTGTCTTAGCAGAACTATTCACTCTGATTAAACACTGTGATCAGGGCTCTTGCAATGCAATCGACAATTCCTTTATACCATTCTTTTGACAGTCACTGTAAAAAGAAGTTTCATCCATCAACACAAAGGGATATAATAGAAATGATTATGTCAATGACATCAGCAACCTTAGGGGATATAATGTAAGACCAAATTAATTCACATAATGTCCTTTACGGACATTAAGTCATAGGTAATCTATACATACTGTATCATATATATTATCTCAGCGGTGGGATCCCCTATCCCCAGGTAAACAAACATTTTCTTTTACTAAAAAAGCTTGATTAGTGCTCATTAAAGATCTCGCAGTTAAATCCGTTGATGCTGTGAAAGCATTCGACCAAGTGTAATGGACGTCTTTATGCACTGTTCTAAGGAAATGTAATGTCCTGATGAGTTCATTGATTGGACCAAGCTTCTTTATAAGAACCCATCAGTGGGGTTTCTCACTAATCAAACATCGTCCCACGGATAGAGGGACGAGACAAGGCAACAGTTTGATGATGCCCATGCAGAACCAACAGTAGAGATTTCTCACTCGAACAAACCTGTTTATGGAGTTGGGGGCTGGCTAGGTGTTGCAGTTGTGAAAAAAGCCTATAGATTAAGTGAATTGGTATTGGAATTGATGCGTGTGTTGCTTTTTCAAATCTATTATTCAATTGGCTTTTTTGATATAAACCTAATTTAAAACGCAAAAATGCTCATGATTTGTTCTTAATGCCTTATTGAAATAACATTATAGCAATAGCAAATGATTGATCATAGTATTGATGGAACGCAAAACCAATACTGTTGCGCCAGACTGAGCAGGGCCCTTTGGGGTCAAGGAACCTTTGGTCATGAACTACAAGTGTGAGTTGGAAGTTAGTTGTTTCAAGACTCTTAACAGATGAATGAATATTCCAAACAGTTTGTCCTGTGGTTGATAGTAACAAATATAGCTGGAGTAGAGAGACAGATTTGTCCTTGGGCATTAAAGGACCAACCCTGCGACTGACACTACTTCGCTAGAGGACACTTTGACAAGAAAGTATTCGATCAAGGTAAAGCCTACGTCAACATTCATAATGTGTTGTTGCAGAACTTGTCCATTAAAGTTATTAACGGAAGCTGCGTCTATTAGCACAGGGTTAAATGTGACAGGCAGTCTGAAAAAATGTAACCTTGTACCGTGCACAGCGGCTACTGTGTCTTCTGCTGATTTGCGGATGAATTGAGCATGGCTTGAGTGTGTCTTGTTCACGATAACCCTGTGGGGCTTCATTAGCCACCGCTACTGTATAGATAGATTACTTGCGTTCGCATTAGCAACGGATCCCACACCAGAACATGACACAGCTGGGCAGGAAGCACTTGATGGTAGAAAGCTAGTATTTGCAAAGGACCCAGGGTGGTATGCCAACCTTCTGTAGTCACTTAAGAAGTAGCTGTCTGGCCTTCTTGCCAAAATGGGTGGTCCATGACAAGTCTTTAGCTGTGTGAATGCAGAGCAAAGTAATCATCCTCTTTAGTTTGTCCGACGTTGAAGGAGAGGTCGTTGTCCGGGCAATAGAATGCCACTGTACTTTCTTCCACGCCATAGACTTTACAAAAGCTGTTTCATTTTGACAAGGCATTGACTTTCCACAAAATCTGGTTATTATTTCTTTGAATGATGCAGCTGTTTGTTTTACTATATGTTACACTAGCCATAATAAATTCAAATGTATTTAATCCTGGCAGACAGATCCTTATCAAGCCTGGTTAGGTTTCAATGTTTTAGTAAACCTGTGTTTTACATGAACCTATGGAACCTTTTGGATAAAAAGAAATTCACTGAGGTGTTTTTCTTAACCATTGGTAAACACTGAGGTGTTTTTCTACAACCATTGGTTAACACTGAGGTGTTTTTCTAAAACCATTGGTTAACACTGAGGTGTTTTTCTAAAACCATTGGTTAACACTGAGGTGTTTTTCTAAAACCATTGGTTAACACTGAGGTGTTTTTCTAAAACCATTGGTTAACACTGAGGTGTTTTTCTAAAAGCATTGGTTAACACTGAGGTGTTTTTCTAAAACCATTGGTTAACACTGAGGTGTTTTTCTTTGCCTGCTCTTTGGGGCATTTTGCTGAATTGGTGATAACAGCCTATGTATGGGCTTGACAAATAATATTTCAGGATGTATATCATTGTCCAATCATATCGAAAGGAATTGTTATTGCACTTTTTGTTTCCACCAATAAAACCCAATCACAACACATCATTTCACAAGTTCCATACCTAGGGGTCCAAAATGATGTCACATTTTATTTGAAGGATTACAAACTCAGTTCTACAAAAGGGTAGTGCTTGAACGGTTCAAAATGTAAACTCCTTCATCACAAATGTGTTCAGGTTAAAATCTAAACATTTGTTTTCCCAAATAACCAAGATTCAAGGAATCTTTTTGAACAGGAAAAGTACTGGATAGATTCCTTAAGCAACCTTAGAAACGATAAAATTTGTCCTGACATCTTTACTATTGAGAGTGTATGAGGATGCAGAGATTGCTTCTAAAAGTAATTAGGAAACTAGCTAAACTTATACTTGGATGAGTTACACACTTTTCAGTAGATTTGTGTGTGCTTTCATGTCATTCATGTTCTTTCTGTGAATTAAAGTTACATATGTCCTTGTTCGCAGAGTCGCACAACAAGACTGGCTGAAGCTAGACGTGAATAACACAAGACATCTAGCCATCCTGAGACGGGCGGCCATGTTGGACAGCATGTTTGATGCGTGCATACCACCGGATACTGTCTTGTTCTCTAGATGTCCAATATCAGCAGTGTCATTGCTCACAAATGGCTTTTCTAATCCACTTGTTGAGAGAATGTTGAGTCTTTCAACCCTGTTTTGTTTTTAACACGGGCCACAAATGTACTTAAACATGAATGTCCCTTACATGCCTGCCTGTCTCCCAGCCCCACCCCTCACCCATCTGGCATTGTGGGTGTGGACTAGATAAAACATCTCCACAGTGGAGAGAGATAGAAGGAGAGAGAAAAGATGGAGGACATCAGGAAAGCTCAAATAATGAGATGTCAAGCAGGGCGGACCATAATTGTTAATTACATTTATCCCAGTGCTTTTGGAACGCAGCCATAGTGCTTTCAGGAATATAAAGTGGTGTCTTCAACATGCTCCAGGTTCAGCATTTAAATGTGTTCTCTGTGCTCAGTCCAGAAACCCAACAAGCAGGACTGTATTCCAGTCTTTCTGCCAGCCGGAACAAGGAGGACACATTGTTGGGGCACAGCCCAAAGGCAACAGGTCTGGATAAGATAGATTTGATCTCCGGGTATCAGGTAGAGTGAAACACAGGCCGAGTCAACATGTCCTCTAACAGGAACAAATGTGCTGTCAGTATACAGCGACATGAACAATATGTAAAAAACATTTTGAGCTGGATCGCTTGGGTGGTGGCAAATGTACCCTAAAAGGGTTCTTGTCAGTCAGGAAATGGATTGAATGTTTGGCTTAGCAAGAGGGAGTTTACTTGCATCGTTGACAGTTCATCCCTTTGCTTGTTTGACATAACTGACCCTTTGTTCCTGAAGGGTCCTGCTTTCTTTCTACTTGATCTCATGCTTTCCAATTTTGTTAATAGGCCTACTGATCATACATATATTCATCCTCTGCTTGGCTAAAGAATAAGGACAAATTGCAACTAATTCAATTCTGACTATACAAATGTTTCGGGGCATTCTACAGAACGTCTACTGCACCTTTAACCGTCACCATGGCAGTATAAAGCAGGGTAGGGTGCACAAACACTCAACCATCAGGCCTCTGCTGTTAACAAGTGACAAGATGACAAGGTTCATTCAGAGATGACAAGGTTTGGAAATAAATCCCTGGTCCAGTCATACTAACAAATCATAAAACGAATTCAATGAAATGCAAATGCTAATATATTATTATGGACAATCTCAGAAATGTGGGTTCATGATCAGTAAAAAGGTCAAACGTATATATTCCGGTAGATGTGGGCGACTGTCACGGGTGTGTGGAGGGCCGGAACCATGTGCAGACATTTTAAAGAAAACTGAGATGGATTTAAACAAAAGAACATGTACTTACAAATGATAAACGAAGGGGCTGGACAATACAGCTCGTGGGGGAAAACAGCACAAACAGGACGTGTACGTACTGCAGACAGCTAACATACAACACTGAACCAAAGAGACATATATACCCACACAAATCATCAAGTGAGAACAGGTGCGCATTCCAAAGTGTCCGAGGTGCGTTCGAAAAGAAAAGTGTTCAACGTACAATCCCCAGGATTGCTGCGCTGGCCAGATCGTGACACTGACCTACACTTGTAGGCTCATGACTGTTACTGACCTCGAGATTGTTTGGGAGAACTAGTCTAGAAAATGAGAACAATGTCTTTATTTCTGTACACTGGCCTGTTGTGTTCTTTCCAAGTAAATTATATGCTTTGAATTCCGTGTCAGTGCCGCTATATTTTAATTGGTTCTTAATGCGTTACAAACAGAATCTCAACAGCATTTGTACTTTTTACCAGGGACATTCCAAGAACAATTAAATATATATAGCGAAGATAGGCAGCAGTTTCAAGTTGTCAGGTTAACCAATGCATCAGCCCTCTCTGTAGTTGGTTGGTATCATTGTCCTAACTGTTGAGACAGTTGCTCTTTCTAAGGAGAGTTATATTTGTACATATCTAATGTTTGACAGTACGAATATGAACATGTTTGAAATTGAAGGCCAAACGCGGTGCTTGTCGGTCCATTACACACAACCCTTACACTACCACACTAACTGACAGCACCCCATAAAAGGTTCCTGGTCCCTGATCCTATCGATCTACCATCTCTTGATGAATGCTCAAAGCTCTTGATGAAGGCTCTGATATGTATAAAACACATATCAGCCCCTCCATTTGGAGTTCTGGGTGAGCAGGCATTTGAATCCAACCTTGAATCTCTCTGAAGCGTTTTAAGGTCTTGTCCTGTAGCTGATGTGTTGGCTACACCCTAGTTCGAATGGTGTCAGGTCTCCACACAGCAGCTAGGGTGCATAGTTAGCTACCTTTGATGACAACATTCTAACATTTCAAATATGTTTTGCCTAAAATGACTAAATTATTCCCAGATTCAACGAATTAAAGAAAAAATTAATTAACAAACTTCTTTATAACCAATAATCAGAGGAAATACGCACAGCATTGCAGTTATTACCATGTTGAAAGCTTGATGATTGTTAATCTGTTTTCTATATTTGTCTTATAGGCTAGTGTCCTAACTGATGTTAAAGTAGCATCTCTCTCTCTCGCTCACCTCGGTCAACATCCAACAACACATTTTAATCGTGAGGTGTACTGGCACGGGTTAACCCGATTCAGACCAATGACAACTTCATTGCAGTTTGTTTTAGATCCAGCTTTAATTCCGCGTTGATCAAAGGTTTTTGCTTCTCTGTGTGAATATGAGCTAGTGCTATTATGCTACTTAAGGGGTTAAAAGGTATAGATAATTGAACACTCAGGTGTAATAAATGCACACAGAGAAGGATGGCTGGATCCTACCGCTAAGCGCAGGAGGTTTATTTGGAAGGTACAACGATATATCAATGGACAGGCTGGCACAGAGTCGAAGGGTTGGTAACAAGGTATCAACGTAGACAAGGCCAAAAGTAAAGAAGAAGATAATCCAGAGAGGTGGTCAGGCAGGCACGGGTCAGGACACCAAGAGAGACTTTCACACTTCTAAGACGAGTGAACAATACTGGACAAACAGGCTTTGTAGAGTTGCAAATCACACAAACAAAACCTCACAAGGACAAGGATAAAACTATGGAACGTCTTCGGTCCAAGCTCCATAGAGTTGTGAAATACTCTTTTTGAACAACCAGCAGATGCTGATAACGGAACGAGCATAACACTCATGCCAACTATGTGTATTCTGTGTGCCCATTGACATTTCAGTGCACAGTTAGCGCCAGGCTGGAGCTCAACTTTAGAAAACAGTAAGGTGCACTAATATCCTACTTGTGTTGTACATATAATAAGTTAAGAACGTGTAGTAATCTACTGTAGCTACTGTAGCTATTGTATTTATATACTACTTGTGAACTGTTTAACTCATTGAAATTACCAAAGGCATTGCAATGGACATCTTACTAAATCTAGCGTGTGACTTACTGAAAATACGCAAGAGACTTAGCAGAAGCGTACTAGCAAGTTATAAAATGCGCTTTACAATTTTCTCCCTCTTTATTTCACCTCTGGGGCTCTGTATCACACTAAACACAAACCAAGGCATTATAAAGCACACTAATAACGTTGGGTTAGGCTTTTCCGGGGAATCGAGCAGAGGGGAATTTGACATAAAACAACCAGTTAGCCGGTGGAGAAAAGGCCAGGGTTCTCCTAAGCCAGAAAGGGAGGGCCAAAGAGGACACATGTGTGACACATGCTGCAATGCAGAGACAGACTAACATCCGTTAAATGGAGTTCCACATATTTAGAAAATATGTGATGACAATGTTACCGAAAACAATGGTTACGGCCAAGGCTGGTTTTAGTGGCGTAGCCTATGTTTAGCCTTATGTTTTGTAGCCCAGGGTTGACTCAGGTCATATCAGGTCTAGTGCCGGCAAGCAAGCACTTGTCAACAGGTCCCTCAAACTCTCTAGAGCAAGGTCATCAAGACACACAGAGTGAGTGTGTCGCCTGGGTAGGCATTACATCTCTTCTAGTGTGTGTGTGGGTGTGTGACATCTAGTGTATGATTATGTAACAGGAGAGAGAAATGTATTATCCATAGATATTTCAGCTCAGGGAAGGGGCAGCCCATTACCTTAATGCCAAACTAATTCATTTCAATGGGCTAGATAGATAATTTAGGACCCAAACGGATGGATGTGGAACAAATAGGGAATGTAGACTGCGCAAACATTAGAATCGGACCCCATCAGAAAATTCCAGATTGCTTTCATTGAAGGAACGGTATAATGACAGTATTTCTGTCCTTCCCTCCTCATAGGGAAAGACCATACAGAGGTTGTTGTTGTTCAGTGTTCAACTAGTGTTTTCACAGAGATCTGGGCACTAGGACAAAAACAAGGACAGTAAACTTTAATTTATCAGAGTTAACCGTTTTGGGGGATGGGTGGTAGGGTGATTCATTTAGCAGTTAATAATACTTTCATCATCAGTTTTTTTCTACCGTGGCCAAGATGGTTAATAGCCATGAGTTGGTCAGGTATTGTTTTGTTTTGTGTCAGATAGCACCTAACTGTAAACGGTTGCTCAGGGCAAAAACTGAGCTTTTGGCCAAATAGGAGCTTGATGGCCTTCAAAATGATGATTAGGATTCCTTTACTTTTAATTCTCAGGGTAGGAAATCCTGAGTAAAAAATAGGGTTGTTGAATTGATGGATAATATGGGTATAGGATTAATTAAAATAAGCTGTTAAAACATTCAGCGGTTTACTCAATCAGAGATATTAACAACTGGATTGGAGTTTTTAGTCATTTTAGAATTTACAGAAGCATTTATTTACTTTGACTAGGATTGAGGAGTAATGACCATGACACAGACAATCGTTTTGGGATTGTTTAAAATGAGGGTAGTCCATTTTTTGGGCTCATGCAATATTTGTGTAACCATTTTTGCCTAACTTTCGGTCAAGCCTCTGTTTGGATACCCTGTGCGTTCGGGCATCAAATTGTTCAGTTGGAGGGTGGGGGATCAAAGGTGGGTGTTTTTAGTAAAAATGGAGAAATTACTCTAACACCCTCTCAAAATAACTATAATATATAATATACGTTTAGAAATTACTTTTATCTAAGATTAAATGTTTTCTCGATCAGTTAGCTTACAAAGAATAAAAGGCACATGTGATATTCTGAAACCTTGGAAAACTTGCAATCCTCTTCAAAGTTAGCTAAAAGAAATTGTAAACATTTCCAGAGGCTCTTTTTGTCTTACTGGGAAGAAAGAATTAGCAATCTGGCATGTCCCAAAACAAATGGGTAGGATCTTTTTTTGTTTAGTTAGGTATATTTTTTAGATTTCAAAGGGGAGGTATGCATTTGGGAAAGGCAGATGGGGTTAAATTACTCTAGTTCAAAGATAAGTTAACTCTAGTTTTAAGATTAAGATTTCATGTTGGTGTCCACAAAAAAAGGGTTCTGAATCCTGTATCAGAATATCCCTTCTTAAAGAAGTGGTACCTGTGCATATGGCAAAGCTCAGAGACTGCACTGCTTCCTACTGCAATATTGACTGGTTGTCAATATTTTGTTGTAATTTACTCCCATTTCGGGAAAGTCTGGATTTGGTTATTACAATTGTGATCTTTCATCCTGTCTTCAAAGTAACAGTGCCATTATTTATTTAATAGTTAATATTGAAAGTAGGGTTATGGAGAATAGGTAACGTTTCTGCTTTTGTCATCTCTTTCTTCCATTGTGGCGGGCTTCTAACTGCACGGAAATAAGGACGGGAAGGAATGTTTGTACATTTCAACCTTTCACCTGTGGATTTTATTTTACAGAGCCAGACATGTGATTGAGGTCACTTTAGGAGACAAAGGCAGAAGACCTGACATCTACAAAGGTACTTTGGGACAGATTAGCCAATCCAGAACTGAAGCAATGTGCCCAATGAAAAAGTTGGGGCCTCTGGGGATTCCTAAAACAGAGCATTTTGGTAGAATGTGGAAGCCTTGGCAACACACCATCATGTTCCTCCAACCATTCCCTAATGATGTGTACAGTGTGGCAGGGCACACTGTCCCGCCACCGCGGACCGGAAGCACCTAGATGATCGGACCCAGTCACATGATGTGCCTCAGTAGTGTGTATGGCTCCTACGTGCCTGTATGCACCCCAGCCAATGTCGGCTTGATAAGACGCTGCATGGTGTCCTGGGGGAGCTCTTACCAGACCTGGATCAGGGCATCAATGAGCTCCTGGACAGTCTGTGGTGCTACTTGGTGACGTAGGATGCACCGAAACATAATGTTCCAGAGGTTCTCAATTGAATTCAGGTCTAGGGAACGTGAAGGCCAGGCATTTGCATCAATGCCTTCATTATACAGGAACTGCCTACACTTTCTGGCCACATGAGGCTGGGCATCGTCCTGCACCAGGAGGAACTCAGGGCCCACTGCACCAGGAGGAACCCAGGGCCCACTGCACCAGGAGGAACACAGGGCCCACTGCACCAGGAGGAACCCAGGGCCCACTGCACCAGGTAGAACCCAGGGCCCACTGCACCAGCGACGATGGATCTGAGGATGTCATCTCGGTACCTAACAGCAATCAGGGTAGCATTGGCTAGCACGTGGAGGTCTGTGCGACCTTTTCAAAATGTGCCTCCTCAAACCACCACTGCAGCAAAGCGTTCACCACAACATCTCCAGACTCTTTCACGCAGGTCACATGTGCTCCGTGTGAACCTGCTCTCATCTGTGAATAGAACGGGGCACCAATGGCGGACCTGCCAGTTCTGGTGTTCTCAGGCAAATGCCAACCGAGCTACAGGGCGCTGGGCTTTGAGCACCTGTCACACTAGAGGACGCTGGGCCCTCATGCCTCCCTCATGGAGTCTGTTTCTGACAGTTTGTTTAGAAACATGAGCACTATTAGCTTGCTGGAGGTCTTTTTTTACCGCTCTGGCAGTGCTCCTCCTGTTCCTATTCCCACAAAGGAGCAGATGCTGGTCCTGCTGGTGGGTTGATGCTCTTCTATGGCCCCGTCCAGCTCTCCTTGCGTAACAGCCCGTCTCCTGGTATCTCCTCCATGCTCGCCATGCTCTCCTCCATCCTGGAGGAGCTGGACTACCTGTGCAATGTGAATGGACCGCAGGTTCCACCTCATGACAAGGGCACTAGCAAAGCACTCAGTCGAAAATATATCAGTCAGGAAAGATAAGGACACAGCAATTGTCTGTGGTCACCACCTGTAAAACCATTCCCTTTTCGCATTGTATATATAAAAGGTTTGGACCATCCGCGTGTCATTCATCTTAGAAAACAGATCAGTCTGCACCCAAGAGATCACACACAACTGAGAGGCACTGTAAGAGGAAGGAAGCAGGGTCTGTTTGTACTGCTGTAGACTAGTAGGCATTATGTTTGTACTGATGTAGACTAGCAGGCGTTATGTTTGTACTGCTGTAGACTAGCAGGCATTATGTTTGCACTGCTGTAGACTAGCAGGTGTTATGTTTGTACTGCTGTAGACTAGCAGGCGTCATGTTTGTACTGCTGTAGACTAGCAGGCGTTATGTTTGTACTGCTGTAGACTAGCAGGCGTTATGTTTGTTTGCTGTAGACTAGCAGGCGTTATGTTTGTACTGCTGTAGACTAGCAGGCGTTATGTTTGTACTGCTGTAGACTAGCAAGCTTTATGTATGTACTGATGTAGACTAGCAGGCGTTATGTTTGTACTGCTGTAGACTAGCAGGCGTTATGTTTGCACTGCTGTAGACTAGCAGGTGTTATGTTTGTACTGCTGTAGACTAGCAGGCGTCATGTTTGT
>JACXGK010002073.1:0-59195 GCA_016801125.1 Novumbra hubbsi | reverse complement strand
GTGTAAGGACCGGACTCGCGGTGGTGAGGAAGGGACCCAATTGCACGAAGGGATAGGTGGTTGTCAATAGGCAGTGCTGGGATGGTTTAGTGGGAGTGTGTAGAAGGAGGCTCGGATATGCGAGCGCGATAAGTCGATGGAAATAACGTGGGAGACTGAAGGCTCGGATATAACGAGCTAGGAAATAAGTAACTCGGATGAAACGAGTCAAAAAATAGGAGTATTTAGAACAGCGTGATGCAGGAGCCAAAATGTAGTTGGTACGCAGAAACGTAGCACTAGGTTTGAACTGGCAGGGAAGTGAGGGGCTGGGGTGCTTATGTAGGGGACTTGATGAGTGATGGGGAACAGGTGTGAGTGATTGGGAAACTGGGTGCTTGGGAACTGGTGCATGTGATAGCACCCAAGGCCACTAGAGAGTGCGCTAGGGCCACAGTCGGACAGGAGTCAGGGCGGAACCCTGACAATATGTTACTGACCATTTTTCCAAACTTGAGCTTTTCACATTTTCTTATACCTACAGAATATTTATGTATACGGGATGACGAACCACATGGTGTCAGGGCAATACTTTTTGTAGATTAGGCCCTGCCCATTTCTGGGCGGTTTTGTTCCACACAGAGAGCGGTTTGGACATCAGAACGAGATGTGCGGATATAGTTCGTGAATAACTATTTTTATTTTTCATCATTGGAATCAGCATGTATAATGAGTAATCTTTAGGATTCTATAGCTTTTCGAGAATTGTGCATGATGTTTTGTGTCATGTTGCGATACCGAGGACAAAGGCAAAGATGGGAGTACTGGTGTGTTGCTCTGCGTTTTTCCCTGCTGATGTGCCTCCGGGACACGGCTTCCGCACAGATAAGATACTCAATTCCAGAGGAGGTTATTGAGGGATATATTGTTGGGAATGTTTCTAAGGATCTGGGACTTGACGTCAATACTTTAATGGAAAAGCGGTTTCGTATCGTTTCGGGATCGAATGACGCTCTTTTTCAGGTAAATCAAAACAATGGCGCTTTGTATGTTAGGAACAAAATTGACAGAGAGGAGATTTGTGATGGCAATAACGCCTGCTTAATAAACCTCAAAATAGTCCTTGAAAACCCTTTAGAAATCCATTACGTAGGTGTGGAAATTACCGATGTTAATGACAATTCTCCTAGTTTCCCAGAGGAGGGGAAAAGGCTTGAGATAGCTGAGACTACAATGCCTGGAACACGTTTTCAGATGCCAGCAGCGCTTGACCCAGATGTAGGAGTACATTTCGTTCGGGACTATAAATTGAGTAAAAATGAACATTTTCAGTTGCAAATACGGGACAGAGCAGATGACAAAATTCCGTTTTTAGTTTTACAGAAATCTTTAGACAGAGAGCAAAAATCTGAGCACAAGTTGGTGTTAACGGCGACAGATGGAGGAAATCCACCAAAATCAGGAAATCTAAATATCACCATCATGGTTCTGGACTCAAACGACAACCATCCGGTGTTCACTCAAGAGGTTTACTCCGTAACATTGCGTGAAAATGTCAACATTGGATTTATTGTGATTACAGTCAAGGCCACTGACATCGATGAAGGCCCAAATGGAGATATTGAATATCACTTCGGCAGTGACTTAAAACCTAAAATATATGATGTGTTTTCTTTAGATAGTATAACAGGTGAAATCAAAGTTAAGGGAGATTTAGATTTCGAAGACATTGATGTTTACAAACTAGATGTCACGGCTTCTGATAAAGGAAATCCTCCACTAACTGTCGAATGTAGGGTAATCGTTAAGATGATAGACGTAAACGACAACCAACCAGAAATAGATGTTACATCATTAACTAATTTAATTTCCGAAGATTCAAAAGCAGGTACTGTTGTTTCTCTCATAAGTGTGTCAGATAAAGACTCGGGTGTCAATGGTGAAGTATTGTGCAGTCTTTCAGAAAATGTACCTTTTGAATTAAAACCTTCATTTCAGGACAACATGTACTCTTTACTGACGAAGAACGGTTTAGACAGAGAACTCGTGTCTCATTTTGACATTACGATAACCGCCACGGACTGTGGTCAGCCTCCTCTGTCCACATTCAAAACCCTCAGCGTCCAAATATCAGATGTGAACGATAATAGTCCAGAATTCTCACAGAACCTCATTGAGATGTACTTAGTTGAAAATAACGCTCCCGGAGCGTCGATATTCTCTGTACGAGCCTCTGACAAAGACTTGAATGAAAATGCTGCGATTTCATACCACATAATTAGAGCTGAAGGGTCACAGAATTATATTGCCCCTTTCCTAAATATCAATTCTGAAAATGGAGATATTTCAGCCCTAAAAAGCTTTGACTTTGAAACGATGAAAACTTCTACATTCCAAGTTGTCGCCACAGACTCAGGAACTCCGTCACTAAGCAGCAACGTAACAGTGAACGTGTTCATTCTGGATCAGAACGACAACGCTCCAGTGATCTTGTATCCAGTCAGTACTAACGGTTCTGCTGAAGGTGTGGAGGAGATTCCCCGAAATGTGAACGCAGGGCATTTGGTGACGAAAGTTAGAGCCTATGACGCTGATATTGGATATAACGGCTGGTTATTGTTTTCCATTCAGGAAGTTACTGACCACAGTCTCTTTGCTTTGGACCGCTACACAGGGCAAATAAGGACACTTCGGTCATTTACAGAGACAGACGAGGCTGAGCATAAACTGATCATAGTGGTAAAGGACAATGGGAACGTTTCACTCTCAGGAACAGCTACTGTGATTATCAACGCTGTGGAGCCCAAAGAGGCTTTTGCAGCTTCTGATTTTAAAAGCGCAGTAAACGACGAAGAGGAGAACAGCGCTACATTTTATTTGATCATTACTTTGGGGTCAGTTTCTGTGCTTTTTCTCGTCAGTATCATCGTGTTGATTGTAATGCAGTGCTCCAAAGACGCAGACTATTCATCCAAGTCTTTACAAGATGTGAATTACGACGGGACACTGTGCCACAGCATCCAGTACAGATCCGGAGACAAACGTTACATGTTAGTTGGACCCAGAATGAGTATAGGTTCTACTATTGTCCCGGGCAGTAATGGGAATACTCTAGTGCTACCCGACCACAGGAGGAGAGTATCTGGAGAGGTAAGAGCTGTTTGTTCACATACCTTGTCTGTGCATAATCGTGGAACGCATAACTACCCACAGTGGTTGTTGTCCATGGTGCTGAATGTCTACTTTAGTTTGAGGCTCATGACAGGCTTCTGCCTAAAACTGTTGTGTCTTTCCTTTAACCGACTTGTACAGTTCCTTTTTTCCCTATTTATCTCATCTGTTCATCTTTCATGATCACATGTACTCGTACTACTGAAATGTCCTCAAAGCCCTCTGGGTCATTTGGGAACCCAAAATCCGCCTGTCAGAACCTTGACCTTTTGAACTCTCAGGAGGTTATCCTTTGTTTTAGAATGATGTCCATTACATTTTGGACTCTGAAACCCCATAACTGAAAGAAGGATGAATAGTTCACATTGTTTGAGAAGACTTAATGAGTTTATTAGTAACAATATGTGAAGAGAATACAAAAAACGTATATTGACATGTAGTTGCTTTTATTGAGAAGGCCAAAGTATTCTCCAATAGGTAAGGCTGATTATGTCACATATGGACATCACCAGGGGTTCAAAACCACACAAAAAATGTATTTTTGGAACATGTAACATAATATACAAGTATTCTGCATTATTGCTTCAAAAAATTGTACAATATTAACCAAAATTGACAATTTAGGATCCCTGTATCAGTGTGATGGATAATTTAATCCAAAAATCAAAACAGATTCAAATTCAGATCAGATCAGATTAACCCCTGAAAAACGGAATCGTTTTGTCTTCGCCATCATGAAAAACAGTATTTATGTGGTCGAGATTTGGAAGGTTTCTACTTTACAGAAATACACAAACGACATGTCATTCTTTGCAGCTGAATGTCCCCTACATCATGAAAAGCCGTGGGCTTCCATAATTAATAATTCCGGAGATATAAATAGATATGTAACAGGTGCGCATAGATATGTAACAGGTGCGCATTTTGACCCAGAATTACCTCTAAGAGGTTTCAGTCCAGATATGGAAGGCTTCCTCTTTGCAGAAATACATAAATGAAATAAACGACATGTTATTCGTTGCATAAGATTCTCCCCTACAACTTAAACGAACCGTAGGCTTCTATCTTTAATATTTCCGGAGATATTAATCGAAATGCAACACGTGCGATTTTTTTTTTTTTTTTTTTCGTGTTGTTGTAGTCGAGATTTGGAAGGCCTTTCCTTATACGAAAATAGACATTCGTATTCTTATTCTTTTCGGACAACTGTCCTCTACAGCGGGAAAAAAAAACGTAGGCTTCTATCTTTAGGCAATCCGGAGTTATGAATAGAAATGTATCGCATTGATTTTTGGGCTAGGAGGGTTAAACGTGAACAAAATTATTCTCGAGGGTGGTCATAAAAATGCCGGACCATATGGTGTCAGTATAATACAGTGAGATGGTCTGGTACATGATAGACTACACCCTGCTGTTCTCTGAGTGGTTTCTCTCCACATACAGAGAGGGTTGCCTGCCGAAGAAAGTGCTATGATAGGCCACGTACGTAATTATTTTTTTCGCTAATGAAACAACGGATTCGTAACCGATGATTTGGAGTTGGCCAAGTGATCATAGGAGCGCATTTTCACATTAGATGTTGCGTTTATTTTAGTTTTTTGACGATGGGAGACGGTGTACAAAGGCGCAGATGCTGGTCACTTGCTCTGCGCTTCTATCTGATGCTGTGTTTCGGGAACCAGGTTTCCGCACAGATAAGATACTCTGTTTCAGAGGAGGTGAAAGAGGGATATGTTGTAGCAAATATTGCAAAGGATTTGAGTCTTGATGTCAGCACTTTGGTGGAGCGGCGGTTCCGTATCGTTTCTGGATCGAAAGACGCTCTTTTCCAGGTAAATCAGAACAATGGGATCTTGTATGTGCATAAGAATATCGACAGAGAGGAGCTCTGTGATGGTAATAGTGCGTGTTTGTTGAATCTGAAGATCGCTGTAGATAACCCTCTAGAAATACATTATGTTCAATTGGAAATCAAAGATGTCAATGACCATTCACCAATTTTCTCAGAAAATGAGCAGCATTTTGAAATAGCAGAACATGTCCCACCGGGAACTCGCTTCCAAATCCCGGCCGCTCGAGATCCGGACATAGGTGTAAACTCTGTTCGTCTATACAAATTAAGTAAGAATGATAATTTCGACATCGAAGTAAAAGATGAGGAGAAAATACCATTTTTAATATTACAGAAATATCTGGATAGGGAGCAAATAACCAATCACTCACTGGTTTTAACAGCAGTCGATGGAGGTAATCCGCCACGATCTGGATCTCTTAACATTACGGTTACTGTTCTTGACGTAAATGATAACAAGCCGGTTTTTAGTAAAGACACATATTCAATAACCCTACATGAAAACGCACCAATAGGAACCATTGTTGTACAATTACATGCAACTGATTTAGATGAAGGTCTAAATAGTGTTGTTGAATATACTCTTGTCAGAAACCTTAAGCGAAAAGTGTATGATGATTTTGAATTGGATAGCATTACCGGGGAAATTAGAGTTAAAGCTCAACTAGACTTTGAAGACACCGAAATGTACAAGTTAAGTGTGCAAGCATCGGACAGAGGCCAGCCTCCACGGGCTGATGAATGCCGGGTTATCATCAATATACTTGATGCTAATGATAACAAACCCGAAATCGAGATAACATCCCTGTATAATATGGTGTCTGAAGATTCTAAACCAGGAACTGTTATTTCTCTCATAAGCGTTAACGACAAAGACTCCGGCCTCAACGGTAAAGTGTTATGTAGTCTGTCAGGAGATGTACCTTTTGAGTTGAAGCCTTCCTTTCAGGATAACATGTATTCTTTAGTGACCAATCAACGATTAGATCGAGAGTTTGTGCCCTATTATAACATCACTATAACTGCCACAGATTGTGGTCAGCCTCCTCTTATCACCATAAAACATATGTGCTTCCAGATATCGGATGTGAACGATAACAGCCCAGAATTCTCACAAAACCCCATTCAGCTGTACTTATTCGAAAATAACGCTCCCGGTGCGTCGATATTGTCTGTAAGCGCCTCAGATAAAGATCTTAATGAAAATGCTGTGATTTCATACCACATAAATAAAGGTGAAGGATTACAGAATGATATGTCATTTTTCCTGAATATCAATTCTGAAAATGGAGATATATCAGCCCTAAAAAGCTTTGACTTTGAAAACTTGAAAACATTCAAATTCCAAGTTGTTGCTACAGACTCTGGAACTCCGTCAATGAGTAGTAACCTCACAGTGAACGTGTTTATTCTTGATCAGAACGACAACGCTCCAGTGATCTTGTATCCAGTCAGTGCTAACGGTTCTGCTGAATGTGTGGAGGAGATTCCCCGTAATGTGAACGCAGGTCATTTGGTGACTAAAGTTAGAGCCTACGACGCTGATATTGGATATAACGGCTGGTTATTATTTTCAATTCAGGAAGTTACTGACCACAGTCTCTTTGCTTTGGACCGCTACACTGGACAGATACGGACACTTCGGTCATTCACAGAGACAGACGAGGTTGAGCATAAACTGATCATACTGGTAAAAGACAATGGGAACGTTTCACTCTCAGCAACAGCTACTGTGATTATCAAGGTTGTGGAGCCCAAAGAGGCTTTTGCAGCTTTTGATGTTAAAAGCGCAATAAACGACCAAGAGGAAAACGGCACTACATTTTATTTGATCATTACTTTGGGGTCAGTTTCATTGCTTTTTCTTGTCAGTATCATCGTGTTGATTGTAATGCAGTGCTCCAAAGACCCAGACAATTCCTCTAAGTCTTTGCAAGATGTGAATTACGACGGGACACTGTGCCACAGCATCCAGTACAGATCCGGAGACAAACGGTACATGTTAGTTGGACCCAGAATGAGTATAGGTTCTACTATTGTCCCGGGAAGCAATGGGAATACTCTAGTACTACCCGACCACAGGAGAACAACTTCAGGAGAGGTAAGACGTAAAAATGTCTTGCATTATATTCATTCTTGTAAAGACAGGTAATACTGTACTGTGTTGTTTGTTACTTTGCTTCTCCATAACAAGCAATTACTCAAATGTCCAATGTTCTTAAGAATTGTATTGGGTGCTGAAGTCTTGAACTCGGGAATTACTTGCTCGTTGCAAGGGTGCTGATCCAAGGGATGGGGGTAATACCACTGTTTAGTTAAGAGAGAAGAGACACGCTGGAGTGATTCAGCAATTTTGCTATGCGCTCCCGCAGCATCTACCTATCTTTCTTTGATGGTTACTTATCTGGAGTATAATATTATATATTCGTGTTGATTTAAATACAGCATAGTTTTGTGCAATACTGAACCCGCGACCACATGGTGCCAGTGTAACACAAGGAGACTTTATAGATTAGGCCCTGCCCTTGTCGTTTAGTTTCACCCGTAAATGCAATCTGAGAAGAGATCCGAACAAGGCGTGCTACGATTGCCAGTGACAATCATAATTTATTTCGGGATTTAAGGATTTAACGCAAAATGGATCGTTAAGAGTTAGTCTTCTAATAATTAGGGTTGTATTTCTTATTAACTAGTGTGTTTCATAAACTACTCCAACATGGGAGACGGAGGACAAAGGCGCAGATGGGAGTACTGGTCTGTTGTTCTGCGTTTCTCGCTGCTTCTGTGCTTCGAGGAGCAGGTTTCGGCACAGATAAGGTACTCTATTCCAGAGGAAGTGAAGAATGGATTCGTGGTGGGAAATGTTGCAAAGGATTTGGGTCTTGACGTTAGCACTTTAGTGAAGAGGCGGTTTCGCATTGTCTCTGAATCGAATAACCCTCTGTTCCAGGTAAATCAGAACAATGGCGTATTGTATGTTCACGACACTATCGACAGAGAAGAGATTTGTGTCGGAAATGTCGCTTGCATGACAGATCTCAAGATCGTTGTAGAAAACCCGTTAGAAGTCCACTATATAGGAGTAGAGATAACAGACATAAATGACCATTCACCCAGCTTCTCAGAAAAAAATATACACTTACAAATAGCTGAGAATAAAGTACCAGGGGCTCGTTTTGAGATACAGACGGCGCGTGATTTTGATTCCGGAATAAATTCCGTTCATTCCTATAAATTGAATCCAAATGAGCATTTTGATTTAGAGTTACGAGATAGCGGGGAAGGGTACAAAATTCCATTTTTAGTTTTACAAAAAGCCTTAGATCGGGAGCAAAAGACCAAACATGTATTACAATTGACGGCACTGGATGGGGGAAATCCACCAAGATCTGGGACTTTAAACGTTACTGTCACAGTCCTTGATACGAATGATAATCAACCAGTCTGCAGCCAAGACGTCTACTCTGTGACATTACAGGAAAATTCTGATATAGGTACAACTATACTCAAAATCAACGCAACCGATGCAGACTATGGATCAAATGGAGACATCGAATATACACTCGGCAGGAGTTTAAAACGAGCAGTGTATGAACTATTTGAACTGGATAGTGTTTCTGGAGAAATTCGAGTCAAAGGCCCAGTCGATTTTGAGGAACACGATTTGCACAGGATAAATATAGAGGCGTCCGATAAAGGTCAGCCTCCACAGACGGTTGATTGTGCGGTACTTATAAAGATAACTGATGTCAACGATAATCAGCCATTGATAGGTATAACATCACTGTCTAACACAGTGTCTGAAGATGCTAAACTAGGAACAGTTATTTCTATAATCAGTGTGACAGATAAAGATTCCGGTATTAACGGTAAAGTAATTGCTAGTATATCAAAAGATGTCCCATTTGAGTTAAAGACATCATATAAAGAAAACGTTTATTCTATTGTCACGAAGGAGTATTTAGACAGAGAACTCGTGTCGCATTATGACATTACTATAACAGCCACTGACTGTGGTCAGCCTCCTCTGTCCACTTCCAAAACTCTGAGCGTCCAGATATCAGATGTAAACGACAACAGTCCCAAATTCTTCACAAACCCTATTATGCTGTACATTGTGGAAAATAACACTCCTGGCGAGTTCATATTCTCAGTAAGCGCATCTGATAACGACTTGAATGAAAATGCTGTCATTTCCTACCACATCATAAGGACTGAAGGGTCACAGAACGATATGGCTTCTTTCCTTAATATTAATTCTGAAAATGGAGATATTTTCGCACAAAAAATATTTGACTTTGAAATCCTGAAAACATTTAAATTCCAAGTTGTGGCTACAGATTCAGGAACTCCGTCACTAAGCAGCAACGTCACAGTGAACGTGTTCATTCTGGATCAGAACGACAACGCTCCAGTGATCTTGTATCCAGTCAGTACTAACGGTTCTGCAGAAGGTGTGGAGGAGATTCCCCGTAATGTGAACGCAGGTCATTTGGTGACGAAAGTTAGAGCCTATGACGCTGATATTGGATATAATGGCTGGTTATTATTTTCAATTCAGGAAGTTACTGACCACAGTCTCTTTGCATTGGATCGCTACACAGGACAGATAAGGACACTTCGGTCATTCACAGAGACAGACGACGCTCATCATAAACTGATCATACTGGTAAAAGACAATGGGAACGTTTCACTCTCAGCAACAGCTACTGTGATTATCAAGGCTGTGGAGCCAAAAGAGGCGTTTGCAGCTTCTGATGTTAAAGGCGCAATAACAGACGAGGAGGAGAACAGCGTTACATTTTATTTGATCATTACTTTGGGATCGGTTTCAACGCTTTTTCTCATCAGTATTGTTGTCTTGGTTGTAATGCAGTGCTCCAAAGATCCAGACTATTCCTCCAAGGCTTTACAAGATGTGAATTACGACGGGACACTGTGCCACAGCATCCAGTACAGATCCGGAGACAAACGGTACATGTTAGTTGGACCCAGAATGAGTATAGGTTCTACTATAGTCCCGGGAAGCAATGGGAATACTCTAGTGCTACCTGACCACAGAACAACTTCAAAAGAGGTAAGCGCGGTTTATATCTTTCGGTGTCTTTCAATATAAAGATGACAGTTTGGGGGGAATTTTGTCTTTTGCTCGGACTTTCTGCTTGTGTTCACATTAGAAATGTCAAATAGCGGTGTCCGTGTCGCTCTCCGTGGTGCTGAACCACACGTTCACTTCCAAGGCTTAGCTCGTGTGAGCATTCCCCGCTATTACCTCATTGTTTTATCTGTTCCCTTACTATGCAGTCCCTAGTTCCTACCTCTTCTTCCCCCATCTAACTAAACCTCCATCGTTCTTTTACGGTTATTTGGTCTGGAATCGGTCAGTTAATTAGTTATTAGGTGAAACTTTATACTATTTATAACAACTCCTGCCGCTTTAGTAGAAACCAGAACCTTGTTCCGCAGGGTGTCAGTGTAATACCAGGAAACGCAGACGTGCTATAGATCAGGCTCCGCCTCGCCGTGGGCTGTTTTATTCCCCGCTTACTCAGAGACAGCGGCACGGACATCAAATTAAGACGTGCCACGTTAGTCTGTTATTTTTTAAAGCATTACATTTTGTATGGATCCTTCGGAGTGGTTCACCTGATGAGTGGAATTCCTTTTTTTTATTAAGGATTGTATTTGCGTTTCTATTTGAAAATGGGAGACCGAGGAGAAAGGCGTAGATGGGAGTACTGGTTTGTTGCACTGCATTTCTATCTGCTGTTGTGCTTTGGGGAGCAGGTTTTAGCACAGATAAGGTACTCTATTCCAGAGGAGGTCAAAGAGGGATCCGTTGTTGGAAATATTGCCAAGGATTTCGGACTTGACATCAGTACGTTAGTGGATAGGCGATTTCGTATTGTTTCTGGATCGAATAACGTTATTTTTCAGGTGAATCAGAACACTGGCGTTTTGTATGTTAATAAGAAAATCGACAGAGAGGAGCTCTGCAATGACAATGGTGCATGCTTGATTCATCTGAAAGTAGTTGCTGAAAACCCACTAGAAATCCATCATGTAGGGGTAGAGGTAATAGACATAAATGACAATTCACCCAGCTTCTCGGAGAAAGAACAACATTTAGAAATAGCCGAATCGACTCTGCCAGGTACAGGTTTTCAGTTACAAGCAGCACGCGATCCTGATTCCGGAGTACATTCTGTTCGTTTATATAAATTAAGCCACACTGAATGTTTTGATCTGGAGTTAAGGGACACTGCAGAAGAAGGAAAAATACCAATTTTGAAATTACATAAATATCTTGATAGGGAACTTGAAAGCCAACATAATTTACTTCTAACTGCCATCGATGGCGGTAACCCACCAAGATCGGGGCATGTCAACATATCAGTGACTGTTCTTGATAATAATGACAACAGACCTGTTTTCAGCCAGGATGTGTATTCTGTTGCAGTACAGGAAAACGTTCCAGTTGGAACAGTTGTTGCTAAAGTTAATGCTATCGATTTGGACGACGGTGTTTATTCTGAAGTTGTCTATTCATTCGTTAAAAACCTAAAAAGGAAAGTGTATGATACCTTTAGCTTAAACGCCAATAGTGGGGAAATAGCAGTGAAGGATAATATCGATTTTGAAGATTCTGAAGTTTATAGAGCTGACGTCATGGCATCAGATAAAGGACATCCCCCTATGACGACAGAATGTAGGGTAGTTATCAAAATACAGGATGTAAATGATAATAAACCAGAAATAGAGGTGACATCTCTTTCTAATATGGTCTCAGAAGATTCAGCGCCAGGGACTGTTATTTCTCTCATAAGTGTAACAGACAAAGATTCAGGTATTAACGGTAAAGTGTTGTGCAGATTATCAGAAGATGTTCCTTTTGAGTTAAAACCTTCATTTCAAGACAACATGTACTCTTTAGTGACGAATAAACGTTTAGATCGAGAACTTGTGTCGAATTATGACATCATAATAAAAGCTACTGACTGTGGTCAGCCTCCTCTGTCCACAATCAAAACTCTGAGTGTACAGATATCAGATGTGAACGACAACAGTCCAGAATTCCCCCAAAACCCAATTAATCTGTACTTATCAGAAAATAACACTCCTGGTGCGTTCATATTTTCTGTAAGCGCCTCAGATAAGGACTTGAATGAAAATGCGGCGATTCATTATCGCATAGTTAGAGAAGGGACACAGAATGATGTGATATCTATGCTTAATATAAATTCTGATAATGGACATATTTCTGCCCTGAAAAGCTTTGACTTTGAAACCTTGAAAACATTTCAATTCCAAGTTGTAGCCACAGACTCCGGAACTACGTCTCTATGCAGCAACGTAACATTGAACGTGTTCATTCAGGATCAGAACGACAACGCTCCAATAATCCTGTATCCAATCAGCGCGAACGGATCTGCTGAAGGTGTGGAGGAGATTCCTCGTAATGTGAACGCAGGTCATTTGGTGACTAAAGTGAGAGCATATGACGCTGATATTGGATATAATGGCTGGCTATTATTTTCAATTCAGGAAGTTACTGACCACAGTCTCTTTGCTTTGGACCGCTACACAGGACAGATTAGGACACTTCGGTCATTCACAGAGACAGACGAGGCTGAGCATAAACTGATCATATTGGTTAAAGACAATGGAAACCTTTCACTCTCAGCAACAGCTATAGTGAATATCAAAGTTGTGGAGCCCAAAGAGGCTTTTGCAGCTACTGATGTTAAAAGCGATCTAAAGGACGACGAGGAGAATAGCGTTACATTTTATTTGATCATTACTTTGGGGTCAGTCTCCGCACTTTTTCTCATCAGTATCATCGTGTTGATTGTAATGCAGTGCTCCAAAGACCCTGAATATTCCTCCAAGTCTTTACAAGATGTGAATTACGACGGGACACTTTGCCACAGCATCCAGTACAGATCCGGAGACAAACGATACATGTTAGTTGGACCCAGAATGAGTATAGGTTCTACTATAGTCCCGGGAAGCAATGGGAATACACTCGTGTTACCCGAACACCGGAGAAGAGAATCTGGAGAGGTAAGAACCTTTATCAAGCATTTTATTTGGGAAGACTGTTGATAGTGTTTGGGAAGTGTTTGTTGACATTTGTCTGTGCTGTGTTGCACTGAACACCCAAATGCGGGTGCTATCCACTATTGTGGTGCTGACTTAATTTATCGCGTTTGCGATTGAGGAATGTACTATTTCCTTTAAATCTCTAGTCCTCTGCAATCCGTTAGTCCCATTAGTCCCATTTCCACCCTCTTATTTATTGGGCGCTAGTCCTGTTACTGATATTTATACAGAAAGGGTTAATAATTGTAGGTTCAATGTAGTCGTTTTCTGCAAAGCCTCGGTCCGCGTGGTGGCAGTGTAACATAAGGTGAAAGACTGCTGTTCGGATAAGGCCCTACCCATCTCTTGGGTTGGATCCTCTCCGTAGATGCACAAAGTGAGTGGTGCGGACATCTGTTTAATACATTATATTTTAGACTAATACGACTTTGTTTTTTTTCGATACTGAAGTGTTCGAGTCAATTAGGACTATTATAACGTTTCAGCCTGAACAATGGGATTGTGATTTCTAACTGGGAACTGTGTTTTATCGAATAACAATGGAAGACGGAGGACAAAAGCGCAGACTTGATTACTGGTGTTTTGCACTGCGTTTTTCCCTGCTGCTGTGTTGCGGGAATGAGGTTTCCGCACAGATAAGATACTCTATTCCAGAGGAGGTTACGCAGGGATACGCCGTTGGAAATATTGCTAAAGATTTAGGTCTTGACACGAGTGCTTTAATGGAGAGAGGATTTCGTATTGTTTCTGGAACGGATGACGCTTTTTTTCAGGTAAATCAGAACAATGGCATCCTATATGTTAAGAAGATTATTGACAGAGAGGAGCTCTGCGATGGTGATCGCGCTTGTTTTATCAACCTAAAAGTAGTTGTAGAAAACCCTTTAGAAATCCATTATGTAGGTGTAGAAATTACGGATGTAAACGATAATTCGCCATTTTTTTCAGAAAAAGAACAGCAACTGGAAATAGCGGAGCACACCCCCACGGGAACGAGGTTTCAAATCCATGCAGCGCGTGACCCTGATATAGGAATAAATTCTATTCGGGCTTACAAAGTAACATCAAACGATCATTTTGAAATTGATGTTAGACAAAGCGATGAGGACAAAACACCATTTTTGGTTTTAAAGACGTCCCTGGACAGGGAACAAAACATAAAGCACACCGTGGTCCTAACAGCGTTAGATGGAGGCAATCCTGAAAGATCAGGAACTCTAAATATTACAATTATTGTCCTTGACAGTAATGATAATCGCCCTGTTTTCAATCAGGATACATATAACATCAGAATTAAAGAAAATGTTCCGATAGGGACAGTAGTGATTGTAATAAATGCAACGGATACCGACGAGGGGAGTAATAGTGAAGTTGAATACAGCCTGGGAAAAACCCAAAGAAGTAAAGTCTATGATATTTTTGAACTGGATAGTCTAACTGGAGAGATTCGAGTTAAAGGTGAGGTAGACTTTGAGGATACTGAAATTTATAAACTAGATGTACAGGCGTCAGACAAAGGACAACCTCCTTTGACTGCACAATGTAGAGTGATCATAAAGATAGTAGACGTTAACGACAACAAACCACACATCGAAGTGACGTCATTGTCTAATTTAGTTTCAGAAGATTCCAAACCAGGAACCGTAATTTCTCTAATAAGCGTTAGCGATAGAGACTCGGGCTTGAACGGAAAAGTGTTGTGTAGTCTTTCAGCACACTTACCTTTTGAGCTGAAACCGTCATTTCAAGACAACATGTACTCTTTAGTAACCAAGCAGCAGTTGGATCGTGAACTGGTGTCAGAATATGAAATCACGATTACAGCCACTGACTGTGGTCAGCCTTCTCTGTCCACATTCAAACGTCTTAGCGTCCTGATATCAGACGTGAACGATAACAGCCCAGAATTTACACAAAATCCATTTGAACTCTATTTAATGGAAAATAACGCTCCCGGTGCGTCGATATTCACTGTAAGCGCCTCTGACAAAGACCTGAGTGAAAATGCTGCGATTTCATACCATATCATACGAGCTGAAGGGTCACAGAGTTATATGTCATCATTACTGAATATCAATTCTGACAACGGAGATGTTTCAGCGCTAAAAAGCTTTGACTTCGAAACCATTAAAACATTCAAATTCCAAGTTGTGGCTACAGACTCTGGAACTCCGTCGCTAAGCAGCAACGTCACAGTGAACGTGTTCATTCTGGATCAGAACGACAACGCTCCAGTGATCTTGTATCCAGTCAGTACTAACGGTTCTGCTGAAGGTGTGGAGGAGATTCCCCGTAATGTGAACGCAGGTCATTTGGTGACTAAAGTTAGAGCCTATGACGCTGATATTGGATATAACGGCTGGTTGTTATTTTCAATTCAGGAAGTTACTGACCACAGTCTCTTTGTATTAGACCGTTATACAGGACAGATAAGGACACTTCGGTCATTCACAGAGACAGACGAGGCTGATCATAAACTGATCATTTTGGTAAAAGACAACGGAAACGTTTCACTCTCAGCAACAGCTACTTTGATTATCAACGTTGTGGAGCCCAAAGAGGCGTTCGCAGCTTCTGATGTTAAAAGCGCAGTAAAAGACGAGGAGGAAAACAGCGTTACATTTTATTTGATAATTACTTTGGGGTCAGTTTCTGTGCTTTTTCTCGTCAGTATCATCGTGTTGATTGTAATGCAGTGCTCCAAAGACTCAGCCTATTCCCCCAAGGCTTTACAAGATGTGAATTACGACGGGACACTTTGCCACAGCATTCAGTACAGATCCGGAGACAAACGGTACATGTTAGTTGGACCCAGAATGAGTATAGGTTCTACTATAGTCCCGGGAAGCAATGGGAATACTCTAGTGATACCCGAACACAGACGTCGAGCTTCTGGAGAGGTAAGAATTTGATAGTCTCCATTATATCAATACAACCTCATCGAAGTGGTCTTCCGTTTTTGCTTAATCATGTTGCAATTCATTGTCTCGTTGTACGGGAGAGTGTAAAGTCGTTGAAAGCGTCTTTGTCTACCCATTATAGTTCTGATATACAGTCTCTGCTGTTTGGTACTGATTGTTACAGCCAAGGTGTGTGTGTCCTACATCTACTTTAGTATTTTAACCAATGTAGAAGTTAAATGGAACATGGCTAATATCCTCCTGAGACCCAGTGAGTAAAATGTGGCTCGGATGTGTTTAACAGTTTATATTTTAATTGTTTGCAATTATCTTATCAACTTAAAAACGTGTTGTTTTCTTAAAAATATGAATTTGTTTCATATAATAGGTCCTCTGTACTGGACTTTGGCCCCCAGAACTTCATAATAGTGAAAGTGTCTTCTACAGAGAACAAAAATAAATGGCCGGGTCTCAGGAGGTTAAAAAACTTGCAGTGCACACAGTCAATGGGTTCTATAGAAAAACTATAAAAAGGCACGTATTTGTTTCTTTATTACACTTCGGCATGTTTGTAGTTGTATCCTATCAAACTGTATGGTGCGTTTTTAACCGATATCTGAATTACACATATTTTCGACATAAGATGGGCCTTATTCCGTTTAAGTACTAGAAAATCAGACAAGTCTACACAAGGCCAACTGAACATGAGACGAGAATTAGATGCATGTCAGAAATTAAATTCTGATAACAGATTGCTAAAAAGTATTATAACAAAAAACATCTTTGTTCCCGATCAGTAGACTTTACGGATGTGACTATTCCCTTTATGATGATGTATCCTGAATCAGAAAATAAATGTAGAGTGAACAATTCTTTGTACCTTTATTCAATTTTCGACACACTATAGTAAAAATTCAAAAGAGCTCCGCCTCTAATGAAAACCAAAAGTATACACGTTTACGTTTCAAAGTTTGCATCAAATACATATACAGTTATGAACTAGTTATAAACCAGCAACGCATATTCAATTTGAGAATAGCCTGCGTTTTCTTATATGTAAATGTGTTGAAGGAACATTTTTGAAGAAGCTAATCTAGAAAGAGCAACCAGAATCCTGATCCACATGGTGTCAGTGTAACACAGGGAAACCTCTTCTCCCTAGGCTTTCCCCCTCTCCGGGCGGTTTAGTTGCACACTCACACATCGTGGTACGGACATGCAAACAAGACGTGCTATGACATTCAGAAAATAATTGTGCTGTTTCTGGTGTTGATTAATTGGACTCACTATGGATCATTACGAGCGAATGGTTTGATCAATATCATTGTGATACGTATGTCATTAAGGACCCTGCTTTTGTTTGTTTAATTATGGCGCACCAGAGACAAAGGCGCAGAAGGGAGTACTTGCGTGTTGTTGTTCGTTTTTTTCTGCTAATGTGCTTCAGGGAGCGGGTTTCGGCACAGATAAGGTACTCGATTCCAGAGGAAATTAAAGATGGATCCGTTGTTGGAAATGTTGCTAAGGATTTGGGAATGGATGTCAGTACGTTGGTGGAGAGGCGATTTCGAATCGTTTCTGGATCTAAAGACGCTATCTTCCAGGTAAATCATACCAATGGCGTCTTGTATGTTCATAAGAAAATTGACCGGGAGGAGCTCTGTGAAGGCAACAGTGCTTGTTTGATACATCTTAAAGTCGTTGTTGAAAACCCGTTAGAAATTCATTACGTAGGTGTCGAAATAACTGATGTGAATGACCACTCTCCCATTTTTCCTGAAAATGAGCAGCATTTGGAAATAGCGGAACACACCATGTTAGGAACTCGCTTCCAAATCCATGCTGCGCGCGATCCAGATGCAGGCTTGAACTCAGTCAGTTTGTATAAATTAAGTCAAAATCATCATTTTGAAATTGAGATTAGAGACGACGAGGACAAAATACCGTTCTTAGTCTTGAAAAAAGCTTTGGATAGAGAAGACAAACCAAAACACAGATTAATTGTCACTGCAGTTGATGGAGGTAGTCCACAAAGATCAGGGACGGTCAATGTTACTATTACAGTGCTTGATTCGAATGATAACCGCCCGGTGTGTAGTCAAGACACATATTCAGTGAGACTACGGGAAAATGCCACACTTGGCACAGTGGTTGTTAAGGTAACTGCCACTGATCTTGATGAGGGCTTAAACGGTCAGTTAACGTATAGTTTAGGAAGAAACTTGAAGAATAAGGTATATGATATTTTTGAACTAGATAGCCTAACAGGAGAGATTCGAGTTAAAGGTGAGGTGGACTTTGAGGACACAGACGTCTATAAACTAGATGTACAGGTTTCAGACAAAGGGCAACCCCCTTTAACTGTGGAATGCAGAGCAATAATAAAGATAATTGATGTTAACGATAACCTACCAGAGATAGAGGTGACATCACTATCCAGTGTGATTTCAGAAGATTCTAAACCAGGAACTGTGATTTCTCTCATTAGTGTGGCGGATAAGGACTCTGGTATTAATGGTAAAGTGTTGTGTAGTATCTCCAATAATGTACCATTTGATTTAAAACCCTCATACCAAGATAATATGTATTCATTAGTGACAAAACAGCGTTTAGACAGAGAGCTAGTGTCAAGCTATTATATCACAATTACAGCAACTGACTGTGGTCAGCCTCCTCTGTCCGTAATCAAAACTCTTACAGTCCAGCTATCAGATGTGAACGATAACAGTCCAGAATTCTCCCAAAACCCACTTGAGCTTTACATAGTTGAAAATAACACTCCTGGTGTGTCTATATTCTCTGTTAGCGCCGCTGATAAAGACTCAAATGAAAATGCTGCAATTTCATATCACATAGTAAGAGAAGCGTCACAGAATTACATGGCATCTTATCTGAATATCAATTCTGATAATGGACATATTTCTGCCCTAAAAAGCTTTGACTTTGAATCTCTGAAAACATTTCAGTTCCAAGTAGTAGCGACAGACTCTGGAACTCCGTCACTGAGCAGCAACGTCACAGTGAACGTGTTCATTCTGGATCAGAACGACAACGCTCCAGTGATCTTGTATCCAGTCAGTACTAACGGTTCTGCTGAAGGTGTGGAGGAGATTCCCCGTAATGTGAACGCAGGGCATTTGGTGACTAAACTGAGAGCATACGACGCTGATATTGGATACAACGGTTGGTTATTATTTTCACTGCAGGAAGTTACTGACCACAGTCTCTTTGCTTTGGACCGCTATACAGGACAAATAAGGACACTTCGGTCATTTACAGAGACAGACGAAGCTGAGCATAAACTGGTCATACTGGTAAAAGACAATGGGAATGTTTCACTCTCAGCAACAGCTACTCTTATTATCAGCGCTGTGGAGCCCAAAGAGGCGTTCGCAGCTTCAGATATTAAAAGCACAGTAAAAGAAGAGGAGGAAAACAGCGTTACATTTTATTTGATTATAACTTTGGGATCAGTCTCAACACTTTTTATAATCAGTATAATCTTTTTAATTGCAATGCAGTGCTCCAAAGACCCAGACTATTCCCCAAAGTCTTTACAAGATGTAAATTACGACGGGACACTTTGCCACAGCATTCAGTACAGATCCGGAGACAAACGGTACATGTTAGTTGGACCCAGAATGAGTATAGGTTCTACTATAGTCCCGGGAAGTAATGGGAATACTCTAGTGCTACCCGAACACCGAAGAGAATCTGGAGAGGTAAGAGCTAAATATATATATATATATTCGATAGTCTCCATCATCTCAATAACTTGTTTGGTTGTATTTGCTCTGCGTTATGGGCTCGTGTGTTGAGTTGTGTTAAAATGCTGCATGTTTGGTGTCCATTCCATATTATACTGTCGTACTTATTCGGTTCTGTTTAAATGTACTTTTGCATAACTTTTTTTGTTTTCCACTCTTTGAACTCTAAACTACAAGCGCCACTGTTAAGGGGCATTGGTTGTATATCTTTATGGAAACCCTACCACGTGGTGTCAGTACAATACAGGGAGACTGTCTGGAATTTAGGCCATGCCTCTTTCTAGTTTGTTCCACACGTACAGTGATTTGAGCGGACATGAAACAGAGTGGATTTATGACGGTCGGATAATAATGTTTTCGTCGGTGATGAATTCGACTACCTATGGATAATTCTGATTTGGTCTATTGAGGGTTTGGATTCTTTTTTGCCTTACAAATTGCGCTTATTTTCCTGTTTAAAGATGGGACAAGGAGAACAAAGGCACAGATGGGTTTGCTGGTGTGTGGCTCTGCGTTTTTATCTGCTGCTGTGCGTCGGGAAGAAGGTTTTGGCACAGTTACGGTACTCAATTCCCGAAGAGGTAAAAGAGGGATCCATTGTTGGAAATGTTGCTAAGGATTTGGGTCTTGATGTCAGTACTTTGGTTGACAGGCGGTTTCGTTTCGTATCTGAATCTATAGACGCTCTTTTCCAAACAAATCCGGACAATGGGGTCTTGTATGTTCTTAAGAATATTGATAGAGAGGAGTTGTGTGGTGGTAAAAGCCCATGCTTGTTGGACATGAAGTTTATTGTTGAAACTCCTCTAGAGGTCCACTACGTAGGTGTGGAAATATTAGATGTAAACGATCACATTCCTAGTTTCCCTGAAAAAGATCAGTATCTAGAAATGGCGGAGAATACACTCCCTGGAACGCAATTCGAACTTCTACAAGCGCGTGATCCAGACGTTGGAATCAACTCTGTTCGTATCTATAAATTATTTCAGAATGCCCATTTCGATTTGGAAGTGAAAGATAGCGGAGAAGGGGACAAAATACCATTTTTAATTTTACAGAAGCCATTGGACAGAGAGAAAAACATAAAACATAGTTTACTGATGACAGCACTGGATGGGGGGGATCCACCGAGGTCCGGCTCGTTGAATATTACCATTACAGTTCTCGACGTAAACAGTAACACTGTCAGAAAATGCCGAAAATGGAACAATAGTCCTTAGAGTTAACGCAACGGATGCAGACGATGGGCCAAATGGAGAGGTTGAGTATTCCTTGGGGAAAACAATCAAACGCAAAATACATGACATATTTGAACTGGATCAATTTACTGGTGAAATTCGAGTTAAAGGACCCATTGATTATGAGGACACTGATGTTTACAGGTTAAATGTACATGCTTCTGATAAAGGGCAACCTCATACAAGTGTTGATTGTAGAGTTATTATAAAAATAGCAGATGTCAATGATAATAAACCAGAGATTGATGTGACATCCCTCTCTAACACAGTGTCTGAAGATTCAAAACCCGGAACGGTAATATCATTAATTACTGTAAAAGATAAAGATTCCGGTGTAAATGGTAAGGTAATTTCTACTATTTCAGAAAACATCCCTTTTGAGTTGAAACCGTCATATAAGGAAAACGTTTATTCAATAGTAACAAGGGGATTTTTAGACAGAGAACTCGTGTCCCATTATGAAATCAAAATCACAGCTACTGACTGTGGTCAGCCTCCTCAGTCCACATACAAAAGTCTTTACATCCAGATATCAGACGTGAACGATAACAGCCCAAAATTCGACCAGAACCCTCTTGAGCTGTACTTACAAGAAAATAACATCCCGGGTATGTCCATATTTTCAGTAAGCGCCTCTGATAAAGACTCGAATGAAAATGAAAAGATAACATATCATATTGTAAGAGAAGGGAAAACGAATGACATGGCATCTTTTCTGAACATAGAGTCTGATAATGGACACATTTCTGCGGTAAAAAGCTTCGACTTTGAAAGCCTCAAAACATTTCAGTTCCAAGTTGTAGCTACAGACTCTGGAACTCCGTCGCTAAGCAGCAACGTCACAGTGAACGTGTTCATTCTGGATCAGAACGACAACGCTCCAGTGATCTTGTATCCAGTCAGTACTAACGGTTCCGCTGAAGGTGTGGAGGAGATTCCCCGAAATGTGAACGCAGGTCATTTGGTGACTAAAGTTAGAGCCTATGACGCTGATATTGGATATAACGGCTGGTTATTATTTTCCATTCAGGAAGTTACTGACCACAGTCTCTTTGCTTTGGACCGCTACACAGGACAGATACGGACACTTCGGTCATTCACAGAGACAGACGAGTCTGAGCATAAACTGATCATAGTGGTAAAGGACAATGGGAACGTTTCACTCTCAGCTACCGCTACAGTGAAAATCAAAGTTGTGGAGCCCAAAGAGGCTTTTGCATCTTCTGATGTTAAAAGTGCAGTAAAAGACGAGGAGGAAAACAGCGTTACATTTTATTTGATCATTACTTTGGGATCAGTTTCAGTGCTTTTTCTCGCCAGTATCATCGTGTTGATTGTAATGCAGTGCTCCAAAGACCCAGACGATTCCTCCAAGTCTTTGCAAGATGTGAATTACGACGGGACACTTTGCCACAGCATCCAGTACAGATCAGGAGACAAACGGTACATGCTAGTTGGACCCAGAATGAGTATAGGTTCTACTATAGTCCCGGGAAGCAATGGGAATACTCTAGTGCTACCCGAACAAAGGAGGAGAGATTTTGGAGAGGTAAGAACTGTTTAAAAACATTTTAACAATGAATGTAGCATCTTATATGTCATGTAAGTGTTGCTGTTGATTGTCTGATTTTACTTTCTGGTTCACTCTTTAGCGTACGTAATTATAGGCAGATTGCTGAAGTGGTCGCTGTCTGAATCAGTGGTCCTGAATTTGAAGTTCAAGTCAATCTATTTTCCATTTTCAAATTAACTGATCATCACGGATAGTTTTGAATCTAAAAAGAATACAATAAACAGTTAACATTGTTATTCAGACCAAATACCGAACCACATGGTGTCGGTATTAGAACACTCCATGTTTTAGCTTAGGCCCTGCCCCTCTTTGGGCTGTTCTATGCATACAATAGCATTGCCGACCTACAAGCTGGACGTGTTCGATTGGAAATATAACAAGACCGTTTATTTTCTATCCTGAAAAAATGGATACAGTATGACTTACTACTAGTTGATGAACTGATCGTTAGGATTGTAATTTTTAATTGAGAGTTGCATTTTGTTCCATTTTTAACGATGGTAAACGGAGGACAAAGGCGCAGAATGGAGTACTGGTGGGTTGCTCTGCGTTTCTCTCTGCTACTGGGCTTCGAGGTTAATGTTTTGGCACAGATAAGGTACTCTATTCCAGAGGAAGTTAAAGATGGATCAGTTGTTGGAAATGTTGCTAAGGATTTGGGTCTAGACGTCAGTACTTTGGTTGACAGACGGTTTCGTATTGTTTCGGGATGGGAGGACAACCTTTTCCAGTTAAATCAGAACAATGGCGTTTTGTATGTTCATAAGAATATCGACAGAGAGGAGACGTGCCACGGCAATAGCGCGTGCTTGATAAACCTAAAAATAGTTGTTGAAAACCCTTTAGAAATCCATTATGTAGCTGTAGAGATAACAGACATCAATGATAATTTCCCCCGTTTCTCAGAAGCCCATTTATATATAGAGATAGCAGAAAATAACCTTCCAGGGACTCGTTTTGAGCTCCAGACTGCGCGTGATATGGACTCTGGAATAAATGCTGTACGTTTATATAAATTAAATCATAATCAGCATTTTGAGTTGGAGCTTCGGGATAGTGGGGATGGGGATAAAATACCATTCTTAGTATTACAGAAAGCATTGGATAGGGAACAGAAGGTACAGCATGAATTACTCTTAACCGCGCTAGATGGGGGCAATCCACCCAAATCAGGGACCCTGAACGTAACAGTTACAGTCCTTGACTTGAATGATAATCAGCCTGTATGTGGCCAGGAAGTTTATTCAGTGACATTAGAGGAACATTCTGATAAAGGTAGTTTTGTAGTTAGAATTAACGCAACGGATGCAGATGATGGCTTAAATGGAGAAATTGAATACACACTCGGCAGAAATCTAAAGCGGAGAGTATATGACATATTTCAGTTGGATAGCATGACTGGAGAAATTCGAGTTAAAGGCCAGGTAGATTACGAAGATAATGAGGTTTACAGATTAAATGTACAGGCGTCTGATAAAGGGCATCCACCACTGACCGTTGACTGTAGAGTTATTATAACGATAGTGGATGTGAATGATAATGAACCAGCGATTGATGTTACATCCTTGTCAAACACAGTGTCTGAAGATTCCAAACCAGGAACGGTTATTTCTCTTATAAGCGTGACAGACAAAGATTCCGATATGAATGGTAAGGTAATTGCTAGTATATCCGACGACGTGCCATTTGAGCTAAAACCTTCATTTCAAGATAACGTATATTCTGTTGTCACAAAGGAGGGTTTAGATAGAGAACTCATGACACATTATGACATCAAAATAACAGCCACTGACTGTGGTCAGCCTCCTCTTTCCACGTTCAAATCTCTGAACGTCCAAATATCAGATGTGAACGATAACAGTCCAGAATTCTCCCAAAGCCACCTTGAACTATACCTAGTGGAAAACAATACTCCTGGTGCGACCATATTCTCCGTAACCGCCTCTGATAAAGATTTAAATGAAAATGCTGTTATTTTATATCACATTATTAGAGAAGGAACACAAAATGTAATGGCCTCTTTGTTGATTATTAATTCTGAAAGTGGGGATATTTCTGCGTTAAAAAGCTTTGACTTTGAAACCCTCAACACATTTAAATTCCAAGTTATGGCTACAGATTCTGGAACTCCGTCAATGAGTAGTAGCGTCACAGTGAACGTGTTCATTCTGGATCAGAACGACAACGCTCCAGTGATCTTGTATCCAGTCAGTACTAACGGTTCTGCTGAAGGTGTGGAGGAGATTCCCCGTAATGCGAACGCAGGTCATTTGGTGACTAAAGTTAGAGCCTATGACGCTGATATTGGATATAACGGCTGGTTACTATTTTCAATTCAGGAAGTTACTGACCACAGTCTCTTTGCTTTGGACCGCTATACAGGACAGATAAGGACACTTCGGTCATTCACAGAGACTGACGAGGCTGAGCATAAACTGGTCATACTGGTAAAAGACAATGGGAACGTTTCACTCTCAGCAACAGCTACTGTGATTATCAACGCTGTGGAGCCCAAAGAGGCTTTCGCAGCTTCGGATGTTAAAACACCAGTAAAATACGAGGAGGAAAGCAGCGTTACGTTTTATTTGATAATTTCTTTGGGATTAATTTCAGTTCTTTTTCTATTCAGTATCATCGGGTTGATTTTAATGCAGTGCTCCAAAGACACAAACTATTCCTCCAAATCTTTACAAGATGTGAATTACGACGGGACACTGTGCCACAGCATCCAGTACAAATCCGGAGACAAACGGTACATGTTAGTTGGACCCAGAATGAGTATCGGTTCTACTATAGTCCCGGGAAGCAATGGGAATACTCTAGTGCTACCAGACCACAGGAGGAGAGAATCTGGAGAGGTAAGAAGTATGACATTTTTGTAATTATATAGAATTCGCATGTAGTGTATAAGAATCGTTTTGAAAATGCCGTCTGACCGATGAGGTGGGTCTTACAAGTTTTTTTTTACATGGTAACACCTTCCAATTGAATTAAGTGCCTTGGGCAAGTACAGACTGTAATTTCTATAATTGCAACCTGTCTGAAAGTTATGCTATATTTTCCCACTCATAATGTCTACTTAAAACAAAATATCCGTTTGCAATAGAGAATTTGTCAAATGGAAGCATATTTTAAATGTATTATATTGAGACTGTTGTTCTTGACCAATGTACTGTTGACATGTGTTAGAAGTATGGATTAGTAAGAGTTGTTGCAGTTGTGCTCATGGTGTCGCTGCTCTACAGTGCTAGAAACATGTATTTTGTTTAAATCCTCCCCTCTCTGTCATGATCACTCGATAATAAGTATACGGGTTCAGTAAAACGGGCACCAGCGTGTTGGAAGGAAGAAACCATCCTCGCTTGAATGTATTCGGTTGAAAACCTTGGCATCTTGACATTTCTAGATAAAGAGAACTTCAAGTGATGGTGACAAAATAACATGACAAAAATGGTAGACAAACGGAGAAGAGGTGCCCCTCTCGGAGCAATTATGTGTTTTATCTTTTCGCTTTGCATTTACAGTGGAGCTTATGGTGAAATGCGCTATTCCATCGCTGAGGAATCGAAGGAAGGTACTTATGTAGGAGAAATAGCAAAGGATTTGGGGTTCAACGTCGATAAACTTGCGGAGCGAAGATTTCGGATTGTACCTGGCTCTAATGAAAATATTTTCCAGATCAACCAAGACAATGGCGTGTTGTACGTGAAAAGAAAAATCGACCGAGAGGAGCAGTGCGAGAAAAGCGCTGTGTGTTTGATCAACCTAAAAACTATCGCTGAAAATCCTTTGGAAATACATTATGTTGAGGTAGAAATTACAGATATTAATGACCATTCTCCTAATTTCCCGGATGAGGTAAAACATTTGGAAATATCAGAGAGTGTTATGCTCCAGGGGACGCGCTTTCCTCTGGACGCTGCGCGTGACCCTGATGTTGGAGCGAATAGTCTTCGTAAGTACATTCTCAGTCCAAACCAGCACTTTGAATTAGATGTTAAAAATCGTGGTGATGATAAATTTCCGTTTTTAATATTGAAAAAACCGCTAGACAGAGAGCAGAAGCCTGAGATAGTGTTAACTTTAAATGCATTTGATGGAGGTAAGCCAGTAAGATCTGGTACAGTCAATATTACAATAACTGTGGTTGATGTCAATGACAACACACCGATATTTGATCGACAAGTGTATACAGTAACTTTAGAGGAAAATTCTCCCTTAGGCACTTCGGTTTTACGGGTGCACGCGTCTGATTTAGATGATGGCGCAAATGGAGATATTATGTACACATTTGACAACAGCCTTAAAAGCAAAGCATTTGATTTGTTCAAGATAGATTCCTCATCAGGTGAGATAACGGTAAAAGGATCAATAGACTATGAGGAGCAGAGCCTGTATGAAATTGATGTGCAGGCCTCAGACAAAGGCCCAGTAACATTGACTGGTCACTGCAGTGTAGTTATCAACATGAAAGATGTAAATGACAACGCACCAAAAATGGACGTTACGTCTCTGTCAAGCCAAGTACCGGAGGACGTTCGACCTGGGACAGCAGTAGCTCTAATAAGTGTGTCTGACATGGACTCTGGTGAAAATGGTTTGGTGATATGTACAATCTCAGACAACACTCCTTTCGAGTTAAAACCGTCGTTTAAAAAAGATATGTACTCTTTGATTACTAAAAGTAGATTGGATAGAGAGTCCGAGCCCGTTTACACAGTGACTGTAACTGCTACGGATAATGGAGACCCATCACTGTCCTCCTATAAAACGATCACGGTCCATATCTCAGACGTTAATGATAACAGCCCAGACTTCCCCAAGAGCCCTTATACGTTTTACATCCCAGAAAACAATGCTCCTGGTGCGTATGTGTTCTCCGTTTGTGCATCAGATCAAGACCAGGATGAAAACGCGCACGTGTCTTACAATATTTGGAAAGGCGATGGAGACAATTCCGTTGTATCCTACCTAAATATCGATTCGGATGATGGAAGTATTTATGCGCTAAAAAGCTTTGACTTCGAAGCATTAAAAACATTTAATTTCCACGTTTTAGCTAAAGACTCCGGAACTCCGTCACTGAGCAGCAACGTAACAGTGAACGTGTTCATTCTGGATCAGAACGACAACGCTCCAGTGATCTTGTATCCAGTCAGTACTAACGGTTCTGCTGATGGTGTGGAGGAGATTCCCCGCAATGTGAATGCAGGCCATCTGGTGACAAAAGTTAGAGCCCATGACGCTGATATTGGATATAATGGCTGGTTATTATTTTCATTACAGGAAGTTACTGACCACAGTCTCTTTGCTTTGGACCGCTATACTGGACAGATAAGGACACTTCGGTCATTCACAGAGACAGACGAGGTTGAGCATAAACTGGTCATATTGGTAAAAGACAATGGAAACGTTTCACTCTCAGCAACAGCTACTGTGATTATCAACGCTGTGGAGCCGAAAGAGGCTTTTGCAGCTTCGGATGTTAAAAGCGCGGTAAAAGACGAGGAGGAAAACAGCATTACATTTTATTTGATAATCATTTTGGGGACAGTTTCGTTTCTTTTTATCGTCAGTTTTGTCGTGTTGATGGTAATGCAGTGCTCCAAAGGCCTAGACGATTCCTCCAAGTCTTTACAGGATGTGAATTACGACGGGACACTTTGCCACAGCATCCAGTACAGATCCGGAGACAAACGGTACATGTTAGTTGGACCCAGAATGAGTATAGGTTCTACTATAGTCCCGGGCAGTAATGGGAATACTCTAGTGCTACCCGACCACAGGAGTAGAGAATCTGGAGAGGTAAGCACATGTATACTTTGCGTGTTATATGTATCCTATGGTTTCTTAAACTATGTACATTATTTTTGTTCCTTTCAGTTCTGTTGTCTATGGAAGGTTGGGGGCCAATTGCCTTCAGTTTAATTTTTGAAATGTAATTTACCACCACATATATGCTTAAGAAAATAAGGTGTGGGAAGTGTTTCGGTAGGGAATCGAGTTGGTACTACACGTTCTATTGCCTCATTTAATGAATGCGTTTTTGTGATCTTATTGTTGAACGGTTCTGAAAATTGTATGAATTAAACAAGAAGCCTTATTGTTCCTTTTCACTAATCAATCCATTGTGTGCAACATATATACAAAGTCAACACCGTTGAAGTGTATAATTATTCGTCAGTTTCCGGCGAAAACTTAAGCGACGCCGGTGTCCTGAACACAACCATGCTATGTGTGGTAGAATCGCATGGTGTCAGTGGTTAATAAGAATAACGCTCATGAAGTCATTTATTGCGTCATGTTTAGAACCGCCCCGGACGTTGGCTTTTAATTTCTTTGCTAGCAGACAACAACCGCGAGCTGCGAGAAAATAATTTGTACTCAACTGAACGCTTCCAAAACGTTTGAATGAGCAGTGTGTTTCTTTTTGGGAACATAATGCTTAATCTGTCATTGACAAAAGAGGCATAGGTTGCCGTGTTGTGGATTATTCTGGGACGAAATGGAACAAAGAGGAAACCGGGAATGGAAACGAAAGACGCATGTGATCATGGTTGCTTTGGTTCTCTTTTTTAGTGCGGCTTCGGCTCAGATAAAATACTCCATCTCTGAAGAGCTAAAGGAAGGATCTTTCGTTGGATATTTTGCTAGGGATTTGGGAATTGATCTGAATACCTTGAAGGAACGGGGATTTCGAATCGTGTCGGGCTCGACCGAACCCCTTTTTCGGGTAAACCAGAATGACGGTATCTTGTATGTAAACCAAAAAATAGATAGAGAGGAGGCGTGTGAACGGAGCAGCGTTTGTTTGATCAACCTGAAAACCGTTCTAGAAAATCCGCTGGAAATTCATTATGTTACCGTGGAGGTGTTAGATATCAACGACCATTCACCCAGATTCCCAGAGAAGGAGAAACGGTTAGATATTTCAGAATCTGTTTTACCAGGGGCGAGATTTCAGCTTCAACCTGCGAGTGACCCAGATGGTGGGATATACTCTGTTCAACAGTATAAGCTTAGTCATAATGATCACTTCCGTTTAGAAGTTAAAGAACGCGGCAAAGACGGTAAAATACCTATTCTAAATCTACAGAAAGCACTAGACAGGGAAGCTACACAAATGCATGTGTTACAACTCACAGCAATTGATGGAGGAAAACCTCCCAGGTCTGGAACTATAGAAATATCGGTGAACGTGTTAGATGTAAATGATAATATGCCTTTATTCGCAAACGATTCATACTCCGCGACCATAAAGGAAAATACTCCTATTGGCACAACCGTCATACAGGTCAAAGCTACGGATTTAGACAAGGGTTCAAACGGTGAAGTCGTTTATTCGTTTGGTAGGAATGTCAACAGCAAGGTGCGTAACATCTTTGCGGTACATGCTAATTCAGGTGAGATAACTGTCAAAGAACATATCGACTTTGAAATTGAAGATAGCTATGAGATTGATATACAGGCATCCGATAAAGGATCTGCTCCCCTGACAGCGGACAAAAGCGTAACCGTAAAGATAATTGACCTGAATGACAATGCACCTGAGATAGAGGTGACATCCTTTTCTAACGCAGTCCCAGAAGATTGTAGACCAGGAACCACCGTAGCACTAATTAGTGTTAATGATTTAGACTCGGGTCTAAATGGGAAAGTGATCTGCTCTCTAAGCGACCACGTACCATTCAAATTAATGCCGTCATTACAGGATAACATGTACTCTGTAGTCACCAAGTCGCCACTGGACAGAGAGAAACAATCTGAATATGATCTAACAATATTAGCCAAAGACGCAGGACAGCCTTCCTTGTCGTCTGTAAAGACTATAAGGGTTGTTGTGTCAGATGTGAATGATAACAGTCCTGAGTTCTCTCTGAGCCCATATACTTTCTATGTTACTGAGAATAACGACCCAGGTGCCTCCGTATTTTCAGTGAGTGCGACAGATCATGACATAAATGAAAATGCAATAATTTCATATCATATTCTGAGAGACGGTGGTGACGGGAACAAATTGGAATCTTTTCTCAACATAAATCCTGAGAACGGAAACGTTTTTGCTCTAAAAAGCTTCGACTTTGAAACTTTGAAAACATTTAAATTCCACGTTGTAGCAACAGACTCTGGCACTCCATCTCTAAGTAACAATGTTACAGTGAACGTGTTCATTCTGGATCAGAACGACAACGCTCCAGTGATCTTGTATCCAGTCAGTACTAACGGTTCCGCTAAAGGTGTGGAGGAGATTCCCCGAAATGTGAACGCAGGACATTTGTTGACTAAAGTTAGAGCCTATGACGCTGATATTGGATATAATGGCTGGTTGTTGTTTTCACTGCAAAAAGTTACGGACAACAGTCTATTTGCTTTAGATCGCTACACAGGACAGATAAGGACACACCGGTCATTTATAGAGACAGACAAGGCTGATCATAAACTGATCATTTTGGTAAAAGACAACGGAAACGTTTCACTCTCAGCAACAGCTACTGTGATTATCAACGCTGTGGAGCCCAAAGAGGCTTTTGCGGCTTCTGATGTTAAAAGCGCCGTAAATGAGGAGGAGGACAACAGCGTTACATTTTATTTGATAATTACTTTAGGGTCAGTTTCAGTGCTTTTTCTATTCAGTATCATCGGGTTGATTGTAATGCAGTGCTCCAGGGACCAAGACTATTCTTCAAAGTCTTTACAAGATGTGAATTACGACGGGACACTTTGCCACAGCATTCAGTACAGATCTGGAGACAAACGGTACATGTTAGTTGGACCTAGAATGAGTATCGGTTCTACTATAGTCCCGGGAAGCAATGGGAATACTCTAGTGCTACCCGAACAAAGGAGGAGAGAATCTGGAGAGGTAAGAAAATGAATACGTTAAGATATTCAAATGACGGTTATGTGTGTGTCATTTATTTGTGTAAATAATCTAAAAGAAGTGTATTGGTTTGTTTTAAGTATTTATTCAAATTATTTTAAATACCACATATTTGCTTATTTACCACATATTTGCATATTCTTAGCGGGATTTCTTTAAAAATATGTTTAATGTTGCCGCAATAAAGAAATGCTCTTCATATATTTTTAATACTGAAAAAAAGAGATCAGCGTCCGTGGTCACACAGCTGTGCTTCACAGATCATTTTCAATGACTGAACAACCATTGAAATTCATGGTAATTTCCGACAGCAAGTCTCTTCTTTGTGACCTAGCACTAGCAACTTTGTTTTATACAATTTTAGGAATAATTTGGGGCTTTGCCATTTTTCACAGACATAGATGTGTGTCGTCGGCGTAGCAGTCAAACTGAACATTGTCTCCCAATGACATCACCAATTATAGCGAAAACCGAACAGGTCGCAAAACTGAACCTTGAGGAACATGTAACTTTACTCTTTGTCAGAAGATTGACAGTCCACGGGTAAGAACTGGTATATTTTGTAATATACAGGCTACTATTATCTAAAACAGTCAATAACAAGTCTATCCACAACGATGTAGTTCTGTCAATGGTGTTGTTGACTTATTATCTTCAGACACAATTACATGTCATTTACCACCTTAATGAGTGCGGATTCTGTAATACAAGAGCATCTTTCAAATATTCATATAAAAGTAAGCAGAAAGTTTCTGGAAAATCGCTTTATCATTTTCTGAAAAGATATAAAATTTGGATACAGGCCAATTCATTAAAAAATTTGTCAGGATAAGCTTTGGCTTGTTTAAGAGTGGCACTTCCAGTTTTTGATATTGCACAGTACTGTCTTTAAAAGCAAGTAAAAATACTTCCGCCTTGGTGGATATTGACAGGGATCCAAAATACTTCCGCCTTTGCAAAGTTATTGGTACGGTTCCAAGTTTGATCCTATATACTACAAAACGTAGGTATTTGTTATTTGCTATTAAGATGTTCCTTTTTTCGTTACGTATTTAATATTTACCTATGTAGAATTATTTGTTAATGGAATAAGTAAACTTTTTACAAATGGTTTGCAAATGGTGGGACTTAATAAACTGTTAACCACATTTGGGTCGGCATTACATGTCGTTTTGAAATGTGTGAGACAGTTTCAAGTATTATGACTCAATATTTAGTTTGATGTCACTTAAAAGTAATTTGGCAATTTATGAAAAAATGCTCATATGCCCTGTTCACGTCCATTAATTTTAGCCAACAGCGGTTAAGGTAATAGCTGTACCAGTCAGTACAGTGGTCAGTTAATCTTGGCCCTATACCACCTTCAAAGTTCTGAGCGATCTAACAAGTAAAAAAAAAGATACTTTGATGGTCTCATAATGCTCTCCCTAGTTGCTGTCCATGGTATTTGTGCTGTAAAGGTTATACCATTTCAAATACTGTACCTGTTTGAGTCTTTGACTTGGGAAGGTGAGTCAAAAATTACGTGTAATAGGGCGAATATAGTCATAGTATTTTGTTAACCCCATCCACGTCTTTCTTAACTTTCCTCATCGACACAACATTTTTATTTATTGATTCTCATTATTGTAATGTGTAAAGACACGCATCATTCGGTTGTATTTGAATGGTAGATGTATAAGACCAAAAGGATCATGCAATTTTAAATAAAGGCGCTTGATGTCAGTATCTAACAAGAATAACTCTCCTTGCGGATACTCTCTGGTCATACTTCCGAGTCCTCCACTTGCAGGTTTGATAGCGTGTTCATTCGCTCGAGGAATACAGTCGACAGCTTGGTTTCGGGAATAAGATCTACAATTTATATCCTTAACTACGTATAAACAATGTTGCGATAATGATACTGGAAAGTAAACTAAACAATTAAATAATAGAGAAAGTGCTTTAGACAATTGTTATATATAATCACATTATGGAACAAAGAAGATGCGCCGCTTGGCGAGAGCAACGGAAAAGGGTGGTCTTCATTGTTGTTTTGTTTCTCTTTTGGAGCGAATCCTCAGCACAGATAAGATATTCCATCTCGGAAAATCTGAAAGAAGAATCCGTGGTGGGGAATATAGCTAAGGATTTGGGAATAGATTTGAGCACCTTGAAGAATAGGGGATTTCGAATCGTGTCTGGTTCGACCGAGCCCCTTTTCCAGGTAAACCAGAATGACGGTAGCTTGTATGTAAAACATAAAATAGACAGAGAGGAGATGTGTGAACGGAGCAGCGCTTGTTTGATCAATCTCAAAACCGTTCTGGAGAACCCGTTGGAGATTCATTATGTCACCGTGGAGGTGTTAGATGTTAACGACCATTCACCCATCTTTCCCGAGAAAGAAAAACGATTAGAGATTTGGGAATCTGCGTTACCAGGGGCGCGATTTCAGCTGCAAGCTGCCCGCGACCCGGACGGCGGGGTATATTCCGTACAGCATTATAAACTGAGCCACAGTGATCATTTCCGTTTAGAGGTTATGGACCGAGACGAGGATGGTAAAATTCCCATTCTAAATCTACAGAAACCACTAGATAAAGAAGCTACGAGGACTCATAGATTACTGTTAACAGCTATTGATGGAGGTAAACCTCCTAGATCTGGTACCATCAACATAATTGTTGACGTTTTAGATGTTAATGATAATATGCCAGTTTTCACTAAAGAATCATACTCTGTTTTACTGAATGAAAATTCCCCAATTGGAACAACAGTTGTACAGGTTAACGCAACAGATCTAGACGACGGTCTAAACGGTGAAGTTATTTACTCGTTTGGTAATAATGTCAATAGTAAGTTACGAACGCTTTTTGATGTAGACATCAATACTGGCGAAATAATTGTAAAAGGGCTGATTGATTTTGAAGTTAAAGATCGCTATGAAATAGATATACAGGCATCTGACCGGGGAACCGTTCCTCTGAGAACAGACAAAAGCGTAAAAATAAAAATAATTGACTTCAACGACAACCCACCTGAGATAGAGATAACATCGTTTTCTAACGCAGTCTCGGAAGATTCAAGACTCGGTACCACCGTGGCATTAATTAGTGTTAATGACTTGGATTCAGGACTCAATGGGAAAGTTATCTGCTCCGTATTGGAAGACGTCCCATTCACATTAATGCCGTCATTACAGGATAACATGTACTCTGTTGTCACCAAGTCGCCACTGGACAGAGAGAAACAATCTGAATATGATCTAACAATAGTAGCCAAAGACGCAGGACAGCCTTCCTTGTCATCTGTAAAGACTATAAGGGTTGTTGTGTCAGATGTGAATGATAACAGTCCTGAGTTCTCACTGAGCCCATATACTTTCTATGTTACTGAGAATAACGACCCAGGTGCCTCCGTATTTTCAGTGAGTGCGACAGATCATGACATAAGTGAAAACGCAGTAATTTCATATCATATTCTGAGAGGTGGTGGCCAAGACAACCGTTGGGTATCTTTTCTAAACATAAATTCGGAAAATGGAAACATTTTAGCGCTAAAAAGCTTCGACTTTGAAACATTGAAAACTTTCCAGTTCCAAGTTGTAGCTACAGACTCTGGAACTCCGTCACTAAGCAGTAATGTTACAGTGAATGTGTTTATTCTGGATCAGAACGACAACGCTCCAGTGATCTTGTATCCAGTCAGTACTAACGGTTCTGCTGAAGGTGTGGAGGAGATTCCCCGTAATGTGAACGCAGGTCATTTGGTGACTAAAGTGAGAGCCTATGACGCTGATATTGGATATAACGGCTGGTTGTTATTTTCATTACAGGAAGTTACTGACCAGATTCTCTTTGCTTTGGACCGGTATACAGGACAGATAAGGACACTTCGGTCCCTCACAGAGTCAGACGAGGTTGCGCATAAACTGATCATACTGGTAAAAGACAATGGGAACGTTTCACTCTCAGCAACAGCTACTGTGATTATCAACACCGTGGAGCCCAAAGAGGCGTTCGCCGCTTCTGATTTTAAAAGCGCAGTGAAAGACGAGGAGGAAAACAGCATTACATTTTATTTGATCATTACTTTGGGATCAGTTTCATTGCTTTTTCTCATCAGTATCATCGTGTTGATTGTAATGCAGTGCTCCAAAGACCCAGACAATTCCTCCAAGTCTTTGCAAGATGTGAATTACGACGGGACACTGTGCCACAGCATTCAGTACAGATCTGGAGACAAACGGTACATGTTAGTTGGACCCAGAATGAGTATAGGTTCTACTATAGTACCGGGCAGTAATGGGAATACTCTAGTGCTACCCGAACACCGGAGGTCTTCCGGAGAGGTAAGACATTGAAACGACCTAGTATTTCACAATTATGCAATTGACCGTGTACATGCTGAGTGTATGGGGTTTGAAAACTTAACAAAGACATGTAATTGATTAAATGTGTATTTATTAACTATTTACTTGTTTTTTTGACGGTCCACTTCACTCAGGAATTGCTGTCCGACACAGTGGTGCGGAAACAGAGTTTGATTTGGGTAACTTAACCTTTGATATTTGGAAAGTTTGTACATTTAAATGCTTGTGAAGTTGATATTGCATAATATCACCTTGGTGGAACACTCACATAATGACCTAAACTTAAAGATATCCTAAAGCTATTACTATTTCAAGCGTCTTTGGGTCACAGAAAAGCGTTATATAAGTTTAATATATTAATATTAATAATACTGGTTTGGGAAGTTTAATCAGCTATTACTCTTGTATGTGTTTAGCGGTCTAGAATTGCTTTCCCAGAAATTGCTTACAATGGATAAATTTAAACTGCAGTGCAATGTGGCGTTGAATCGCATGGTGTCAGTAGCAAACTATAATAACGCTGCAGTCGGAAATGTTGTAGTGCTCCTGTTGAGATCGCAATCTAGCTGCTTTCCATTCGGTCTCTGAAAGAATACAGTCGTTCAGTTTCGTAGAAGGGATATGATATTCAATTGATTTTCTTAATACACTATTGGACATGTAACAAGGATCATGAAATTGATTACACCTGATAGACATCGATCACCAATAGAGGAATAGCGGAACAGCTGTGGATTATTGCTTTGTGGTTAAAGATGGAACAAAGAGGATGCGGGGCAAGGCGCGGGCGACGGCAGTGGGTGGTACTGGTGGTTTATTTATTTCTCTTTTGGAGTGGAACTTCTGCACAGATAAGATACACAATTTCCGAAGAACTTAAGGAAGAAACTGTCGTAGGGAACATAGCTAAGGAATTGGGAATAGATATGAGCACCTTGAAGAATAGGGGATTTCGAATCGTGTCTGGGTCGACAGAGCCCCTTTTCCAGGTAAACCAGAATGACGGCGCCCTGTACGTGTCCAGTAAAATAGATCGAGAGGAGGTATGTGAACGGAGCAGCGTGTGTTTGATCAACCTCAAAATCGTTCTGGAGAACCCGTTGGAAATCCATTATGTTACCGTGGAGGTGTTAGATATTAACGACCATTCACCCAGCTTTCCCGAGAAAGAAAAACGGTTGGAGATTTCAGAGTCTGCCATACCAGGGGCTCGATTTCAATTGAATGCTGCGCGTGATAGAGACGGAGGCATTTATTCTATTCAGCAGTATAAACTGAGCCCAAATGATAATTTTCGATTGGAAGTGAAAGATCGAGGTGAGGACCGCAAAACCCCTACTTTGATTTTGCAGAAGTCATTGGACAGAGAGGCTGTAAGGAGTCATACATTACTGCTTACGGCAATAGATGGAGGAAAACCTCCGAGATCTGGAGACATGAGAATTACTGTAGATGTACTAGATGTCAACGATAACACTCCTATATTTAGTAAGGACGTATATTCGACACTGCTACATGAAAATGCCCTTTTAGGCACGACGGTCATACATATTAATGCCACGGATTTGGACGAAGGTTCAAATGGGGAAGTTATGTATTCTTTCGCAAACGACGTTGGAGGTATGATACGGAAACGTTTTAATTTAGACACAATTACCGGGGAAATAACAGTGACAGGTATTATTGATTTTGAGCAAAGTCACAGCTTCGAAATTGATGTACAGGCATCTGACAAAGGGACAGCTCCTTTGACAACAGACAAAACCATTATTATAAATATAGTTGATGTTAATGACAACGCACCTGAGATAGAGATAACATCATTCTCCAATGCCATTCCCGAGGACTCCAGACTCGGAACCACAGTAGCATTAATCAGTGTTAACGATTTGGACTCGGGTGTTAATGGAAATGTTGTATGCTCTATTAGTGAAGACGTATCTTATAAACTAGTTAGATCATTACAGGATAATATGTACTCTTTAGTCACCAAGTCACCACTGGACCGAGAAAAACAACCACAATATGATCTAACAATAGTAGCCAAAGACGCTGGTCAGCCTTCCTTGTCATCGGAAAAGACTATCCGGGTTGTTGTGTCAGATGTGAACGACAACAGTCCTGTGTTTTCACTGAGCCCATATACTTTCTATGTCACTGAGAATAACGACCCAGGCGCTTTAGTATTTTCCGTGAGTGCCTCAGATCTTGACATTAATGAAAACGCAGTAATTTCATATCATATTCTGAGAGATATTGGCAATGAGAACAAATGGGCCTCTTTTCTCAACATCAATACGGAAAATGGAAACCTTTTGGCGCACAAAAGCTTTGACTTTGAAACTTTGAAAACTTTCCAATTCCAAGTTGTGGCTACAGACTCTGGAACTCCGTCGCTAAGCAGCAACGTCACAGTGAACGTGTTCATTCTGGATCAGAACGACAACGCTCCAGTGATCTTGTATCCAGTCAGTACTAACGGTTCTGCTGAAGGTGTGGAGGAGATTCCCCGTAATGTGAACGCAGGTCATTTGGTGACGAAAGTTAGAGCCTATGACGCTGATATTGGATATAATGGCTGGTTATTATTTTCAATTCAGGAAGTTACTGACCACAGTCTCTTTGCTTTGGACCGCTACACGGGACAGATTAGGACACTTCGGTCATTCACAGAGACAGACGACTCTCAGCATAAACTGGTCATACTGGTAAAAGACAATGGAAACGTCTCACTCTCAGCAACAGCTACTGTGATTATCAGTGCCGTGGAGCCCAAAGATGCGTTTGCAACCTCTGATGTTAAAAGCATAGTAAAAGACGAGGAGGAAAACAGCGTTACATTTTATTTGATCATTACTTTGGGATCAGTTTCATTGCTTTTTCTCATCAGTATCATCGTGTTGATTGTAATGCAGTGCTCCAAAGACCCAGACGTTTTTTCCAAATCTTTACAAGATGCGAATTACGACGGGACACTTTGCCACAGCATCCAGTACAGATCCGGAGACAAACGGTACATGTTAGTTGGACCCAGAATGAGTATAGGTTCTACTATAGTCCCGGGAAGTAATGGGAATACTCTTGTGCAACCCGAACAAAGGATAACTTCTGGAGAGGTAATGCCATACGTATACCATTTAACCTGCTTCCATTGCTGAGTTTGATAACTGTGTTCACTATTGTCTGATTAATAAATTTAGACAGACAAGTAAAATAGTATAATATTCCTACGCATGCTGGTGACTCATTTGCAGCCACTGCCTTCTGGCTTGCCGCTTTCCACAATAAGTAGTGCTGAAAATAATGTTCAGAAAGTTGTCTGACTACTGCCTTCATTTTTCAGTCAGGAAACCTATTACGTAAATAGTCTACTTTATATTCTCTTACTGTTATTTAGATTATGAACACGTGTACCTTACCTGAGTGCGACACATATTATTTTATGTTTGAATACGGTTAATTGTAAATGTTTGTGGCGTTAATTCTAACTATGGTTATTGAAACTAATCTATGAATGACAAAAGTAAATCATGTGTAATGTGGTCAGCTGCCCACGGGAAATTCATATGCATTCTTACGGGTTTACTGTAAGGTTGCAATGTGAAAAACGTATACGAAATTGCAATGTGAAGTACAATCGCATGGTGTCAGTACCCAATTAATAATGCTTGTAGACGTCCTCTAGTCATGTTTTGAGGACCGCCCATTGCTTGTTTTGTAGTTTAAGTCGCTGGAGGAACAGTGCAGCTTTAGGAGAGAATACACACTCGATTTTATATTCTAAAAAAATTATCGGATGGTGATCTTATGTCAATTTTAGTAATTTAATGGAAATAGACAACTGAAGCCAATGGATGACTAGTGGAAGTACTCATTATTTTGGTGAATAAATCTAAAACATGGAACAAAGAAAATGCGGTTCATGGCGAAACCAACGACAGTGGGATGTCTTCATGGTTGTTTTAGTTCTGATTTGGAACGGAGGATCCGCGCAGTTAAGGTACTCCATCTTTGAAGAGCTTAAGGAAGGAACTATTGTGGGGAATATTGCTAAAGATCTAGGAATTGATCCCAGTACCTTGAAGGATAGGGGATTTCGAATTGTGTCTGGCACGACCGAGCCGCTTTTCCATGTGAATCCGAAAGACTGCATCCTGTATGTGAAACACAAAATAGACAGAGAAGAGGTGTGTGAAAGGAGCAGCGTTTGCCTGATCAACCTGAAATGTGTTCTAGAGAACCCGCTGGAGATTCATTATGTCACGGTGGAGGTGTTAGACGTTAACGACCATTCACCCAACTTCATCGAGAAGGAAAGGAGGTTAGAGATTTCCGAATCCGCTTTGCCAGGAGTGCGATTTCAACTGCAAACTGCGCACGACGCCGACAGTGGTATGTTATCAGTGAAACAGTATAAACTAAGCCATAATGAAAATTTCCGTTTGGAAGTTAAGGACCGCGGTGAAGACCGCAAAACGCCTATTTTGATTTTACAGAAGCAATTAGATAGAGAGGCTATAAGGAGCCATCGACTACTGCTCACAGCTATTGACGGAGGAACACCTCCAAAATCCGGAGACATGACAATAACTGTGGACGTGTTGGATATAAACGACAATCCGCCTGTTTTCACTAAGGACGTGTATTCGGTAATGCTTAATGAAAATGCAATTGTAGGCACAACAGTCATACAAGTTAACGCGACGGATTTAGACGAGGGTTCAAACGCCGAGGTGATCTACTCTTTTGGTAAAGACCTGGATGGACGTGTGCGGGAGCGACTGCATTTGAACCCGATTACTGGGGAAATAATTGTAACAGGACTTATTGATTATGAAGAGAAAAACTTTTACGAGATTGATATACAGGCATCAGACAAAGGGGCGGCTCCTTTGACAATAGAAAAAACTGTAATCATTAAAATAGGTGACGTTAATGACAACGCACCTGAGATAGAGATAACATCCTTCTCCAATGCCATCCCCGAGGACTCCAGACTTGGAGCCACTGTAGCTTTAATCAGTGTTAATGACTTGGACTCAGGTGTTAATGGAAAAGTTGTATGCTCTATGAGTGAAGATGTCCCTTTCAAACTCATGCCGTCATTACAGGATAATATATACTCTTTAGTCACCAAGTCACCACTGGACAGAGAGAAGCAATCTGAATTTGATCTAACAATAGTAGCCAAAGACGCAGGTCAGCCTTCTTTGTCGTCTGTTAAGTCTATAAGGGTTGTTATATCAGATGTGAATGACAACAGTCCGGAGTTTTCACAGAGCCCCTATACTTTCTATGTCACAGAAAATAACTCCCCAGGCACCTCAGTATTTTCCGTGAGTGCGTCAGATCGTGACACAAATGAAAATGCTATAATTTTATATAATATTTTAAGAGATGGAGGAGAGGAGAACAAATTCACATCTTTTCTAAACATGAATCCAGAAAATGGCGATGTATTGGCGCTAAAATGCTTCGACTTTGAAATGTTGAAAACATTCTCATTCCAAGTTGTTGCCACCGACTCAGGAACTCCCTCACTAAGAAGCAACGTCACAGTGAACGTGTTCATTCTGGATCAGAACGACAACGCTCCAGTGATATTGTATCCAGTCAGTACTAACGGTTCTGCTGAAGGTGTGGAGGAGATTCCCCGTAATGTGAACGCAGGTCATTTGGTGACTAAAGTTAGAGCCTATGACGCTGATATTGGATATAATGGCTGGTTATTATTTTCATTACAGGAAGTTACTGACCACAGTCTCTTTGCATTGGACCGCTACACAGGACAGATAAGGACACTTCGTTCACTCACAGAGACAGACGAGGTTGAGCATAAACTGGTCATACTGGTAAAAGACAATGGGAACGTTTCACTCTCAGCAACAGCTACTGTGATTATCAACGCTGTGGAGCCCAAAGAGGCTTTTGCGTCTTATGATGTTAAAAGCGCAGTAAAAGACGAGGAGGAAAACGGCATTACATTTTATTTGATCATTACTTTGGGGTCAGTTTCTGTGCTTTTTCTCGTCAGTATCATCGTGTTGATTGTAATGCAGTGCTCCAAAGACCCAGACTATTCCCCCAAGTCTTTACAAGATGTGAATTACGACGGGACACTGTGCCACAGTATTCAGTACAGATCCGGAGACAAACGGTACATGTTAGTTGGACCCAGAATGAGTATAGGTTCTACTATAGTCCCGGGAAGCAATGGGAATACTCTAGTGCTACCCGAACACCGAAGAGCTTCTGGAGAGGTAAGGAAATGGTGGGGGGGGGCGGAAGTATTTCTGCAAATCATTACCCAATATTGACCAAGGTCCTAAAACCAACCACTTCCTTTTAACTTGTTTGCGTTTGAAAATGTCCTAGACTGAAAACACAAACATTACTGTTGTTTATGAGCCTTTTATGTTACATTTCTGAATGTTTTCTTCTGGCTGTAACAATGTCACAGCTTTCGCTGATAAAGTCACTACTCCTGGAACCGGTCCATCCCCATGCTGTCCACGTCGTTAGTGCTGATACGTAGTTCTGATAAATGAAGGTCTACAGTTTCTCTAGTGAACCTAGTCATAACGGGATGAAGTAAAACATTTTTTTTTATTACTTCCTGATAATCTTTTCTAGTGTATTTTGAATGTCTATGTCAATACAATTTTTGCAGTATGACTTTCTTTGAGGTATACATTATGTCGTATGTTTTAATAATAAACTTTCAAGATGTGCAATGTAAGGATAAATCGCACGGTGTCAGTAGAATAACGGCTCTGGAAGAAGACGCTGTATTCGTGCTTCGGAGTGCTCATAAGCTTATTCCGTCCCAGTTGTGTAATACGAGAGGTTCGTTTGGAGATCACTATCTCACAGTGGCATTCTGCAAACGCCTTTGGACAATGAGCATTCGTCATACTTGCGCATATGGTTTATAGACGGCTGAAACCAGTGGAATAACAGCGGAGGTGCTCTTGATTATTATTTATTTGAAAACATGGAACAAAGGAGATGCCCAGCATTGCGGGAGCGAGGGCAGTGGATTGTGTTCGCGGCTGTTTGGGCTCTCTCTTATAGCGGAGCTTTTGCGCAGATAAGATACTCCATTTTTGAAGAGCTTAAAGAAGGAACTGTCGTTGGGAATGTTGCTAAGGATTTGGGGATAGATATGAGCACGTTAAAGGATAGGGAGTTTCGAATCGTGACGGGTTTAAGTGAGCCCTTCCTTTTTCGAGTGAATTGGAATGACGGTCTCTTGTATGTGAACGAAAAAATAGACCGAGAGAAGGTGTGCGAACGGAGCAGCTTGTGTTTGATCAACTTGAAAACCGTTATAGAGAATCCGCTGGAGATCCATTATGTCACGGTGGAGGTGCTAGATGTTAATGACCATTCTCCCAGATTTCCCAACAAAGAAAAACGCATGGCGATTTATGAGTCGGCGTTACCAGGGGCACGATATCAGCTGCAAGCTGCGACCGATCCAGATGGTGGGCTTCTTTCTGTTCAGCAGTATAAGCTCAGTCACAATGAGCATTTCAGTTTGGAAGTAAAAGACAGAGGTGAGGATGGCAAAATTCCTATATTAATACTACAAAAACCGTTGGATAGAGAAGCTATCCGGAGCCATAGATTACTGCTTACTGCCTTTGATGGAGGGAAACCTCCAAAATCTGGAGACATGACAATTACTGTGGATGTATTGGATATAAATGATAACCCACCTGTCTTTACAAAGGATGCTTACTCAGTAAGTGTTTATGAAAATGCTGTTGTTGGTACAGCAATTGCACAGGTCAACGCGACCGATTTGGATGAGGGGCCAAACGGGGAAGTAATGTACTCTTTTGGTAATAGCGTGAATAGTAAATTACGTCAGCTCTTTGATCTGAACCCAATTACAGGTGAAATCACTGTGACAGGACTGATAGATTTTGAAGAGAAGGACAAATATGAGCTCGATATACAGGCCTGTGATAAAGGACTTGCCCCGATTACAGCAGATACAAGCGTGGTAATACAAATCGTTGATGTCAATGACAACGCACCAGAGATTGAGGTGACATCCTTTTCCAGAGCAATCACTGAGGATTCTAGACTGGGAACCACGGTGGCACTAATTAATGTTAATGATTTGGATTCCGGCCTCAACGGGAAAGTTATTTGCTCTGTGTTTGAAGAAACGCCTTTTAAACTAATGCCCACTCAACAGGAAAATATTTACTCTGTTGTCACCATGTCACCACTGGATAGGGAAAAATATTCTGAATACAACGTTACTATAGTAGCCAAAGACGCAGGTCAGCCTTCCTTGTCATCGGTAAAGACTATAAGGGTTGTTGTGTCAGATGTGAATGATAACAGTCCTGAGTTTTCACAGAGACCATATACTTTCTATGTAACTGAGAACAACGACCCAGGCGCCTCCGTATTTTCCGTTAGTGCCTCGGATCGTGACATCAATGAAAACTCTCTTATCACCTATAATATTATAAGAATTGGCGGTAACGACAAAAGCTGGGTGTCATTTCTGAACATAAATTCGGAAAATGGAAACATTTTGGCATTAAAAAGCTTTGACTTTGAAACTTTAAAAACATTTAAATTTCAAGTTGTCGCCACAGACTCAGGAACTCCGTCACTAAGCAGCAACGTAACAGTAAACGTGTTCATTCTGGATCAGAACGACAACGCTCCAGTGATCTTGTATCCAGTCAGTACTAACGGTTCTGCTGAAGGTGTGGAGGAGATTCCCCGAAATGTGAACGCAGGTCATTTGGTGACTAAAGTGAGAGCATATGACGCTGATATTGGATATAATGGCTGGTTATTGTTTTCAATCCAGGAAGTTACTGACCACAGTCTCTTTGCTTTGGATCGCTACACAGGACAGATAAGGACACTTCGGTCATTCACAGAGACAGACGACGCTCATCATAAACTGATCATACTGGTAAAAGACAATGGGAACGTTTCACTCTCAGCAACAGCTACTGTGATTATTAACGCTGTGGAGACAAAAGAGGCGTTCGCAGCTTCTGATGTTAAAAGCGCAGTAATAGACGAGGAGGAAAACAGCATTACATTTTATTTGATCATTACTTTGGGGTCAGTTTCTGTGCTTTTTCTCGTCAGTATCATCGTGTTGATTGTAATGCAGTGCTCCAAAGACCCAGACGATTCTTCCAAGTCGTTGCAAGATGTGAATTACGACGGGACACTTTGCCACAGCATCCAGTACAGATCCGGAGACAAACGGTACATGTTAGTTGGACCCAGAATGAGTATAGGTTCTACTATAGTCCCGGGAAGCAATGGGAATACTCTAGTGCTACCAGACCACAGGAGGAGAGTATCTGGAGAGGTAAGAAGTGAAAAACATCCTTGTATTTTATCTTACAGAACCTACTGTTGACAGTGGGCATAACGTTATGCTTAAGTTAGAAATTGCAAAGACAGAAAACTGACATTTTCGTTTATAAGCATTTTAGCACAATCTCACCGAGAATCTCAACAAGACACTGCACTCTTGACTAGTCATAGATTTGACTGCAACTAAAATAGCTATAGATATTAGCTAGTCTTCAGTTGCTGAAGGTTACTGAAACTTACAGAGAAGTGAATTACATTGAAACCTAAACCTAGGCAAAAACACACTTGTCATCGACAAAAGCATGTGAATAACCTCTACGGCAGGGGTGCCCAAACTAGGCCCCGCGGGCAAAACTTGGCCCACTGAGACATTTGAGTTGGCCCGCCATATAATATAATAAAGATTGGTATAATGCAATGTTACTTTCGGCGCCACGGCCCTCAGTCAAGTTTGATTTTGGCCCTTCATAGGCAAAAGTTTGGGCACCCCTGCTTTAGGGACTCCACTGCGCATAAGAAAGCAAGCATTTTTTTTAAATTCGTTAAGTGATGTCATGATGCCATCTGCACTCACAGTTTGAATAAAGACAAATGCCAGTTTTCTTGGTCGCCTTTGTTCAGGATTTTTTTGAATGCTTAGCTGATACTAGGGGGAAAACAATTATGGTAAGTAGTCCACAGAGATTACACATACATTTGTAGATTCAATGTGTCGATGGCTGAAGTTGAAGTAATTACATTACTTTTTAGCCAATGTGTATCCAGAATTGTATACACGCATGTTTGTTGGCTAAGTGTTGCGTTTAAAGAAAACACAACGTTAACCACTGCTAAAGTAACATGACTATGGGTAGGTGTTAGTGTAGTGTTACGTAGGAACGCAAGGTGTCAGTATCCCAACTAGAATAATGCTTGTTATAATTTGTCATACTTTAGTCCGCCCCTTGCTAGTGTCGTTGCTAAATTATTCCGTCTGCGAGGAACACTGTCCTGCTGCAATGGGAAGATAATTCTTTTTCGAATTGTCCGTTTTTAAACGCCATTGAATAATGAGCGGTGATCATTTTTTTTAATTTGATGTATAGGACGATCTCGCAAATAGAACAATAGTTAAACTGCTGTGGAATTCTTTTCATTTATCTGAAAACATGGAACAAAGGGGATATGGGGAATGGAGGAAGCAACGGCAGTGGGTCGTTTTCATGGTTGCTTTAGTTCTGGTTTGGAGCGGAGCATCTGCACAGATACGATACTCCATCTCTGAAGAGCTTAAGGAGGGTACTGTCGTGGGAAATATTGCTAAGGATTTGGGAATAAACCTGACTACTTTGAAGAATAGAGGATTTCGAATCGTGTCTAGTTCGACCGATACCCTTTTCCAGGTAAACCAGAATGACGGCATGTTGTATGTGAACCACAAAATAGACAGAGAGGAAGTGTGCGAACGGAGCAACGTGTGTTTGATCAACTTGAAAACCGTTTTGGAGAACCCGCTGGAGATCCATTATGTTGCGGTGGATGTGTTAGATGTTAACGACCATTCACCCAGCTTTCCTGAAAAAGACAAACGGTTAGAGATTTCAGAATCTGCGTCGCCAGGAGTTCGTTTTCAGTTAAAGCCTGCCCGCGACCCAGATAGTGGCATCTATTCTGTACATCAATATAAGCTAAATCATAATGATCATTTCACCTTAGAAGTTAAGGACCGAGGTGAAGACGGTAAAATCCCTATATTAGTTTTACATAAACCGCTTGACAGAGAGGCTTTACCAAACCATAAGTTACTGCTTACAGCCTTCGATGGAGGAAAACCTCCAAGATCCGGGGAAATGACAATACACATAGACGTACTAGATGTCAACGATAATACGCCTGTTTTCATTAAGGATATTTACTCCGTATCGCTAAATGAGAATTCTCCTATAGGTACTGTAGTCATACAGCTAAATGCTACCGATTTGGATGAAGGTCCGAATGGAGATGTAATATACTCGTTTGGCAATAGCGTTAATGATAAATTATGTACACTTTTTGAAATACATCTGTTAACTGGGGAAATAACTGTTAAAGGACTGATAGATTATGAAGAGAAAGACAAATATGAAATTGACATACAGGCATCTGATAAAGGAACTGCCCCTCTTACATCAGATAAAAGCGTTATTATAAAAATAGTTGATGTGAATGATAATGCGCCTGAGATTGAAATAACATCTTTTTCCAAAGCCATCCCGGAGGATTCTATAACTGGCACGACTGTAGCATTAATTAGCGTAAATGATTTGGACTCAGGTCTCAATGGTAAAGTTGAATGCTCTCTAAAGGAAGACGTCCCTTTTAAACTCATACCGTCTGTACAGTACAACATGTACTCTGTAGTCACCAAGTCGCCACTGGACAGAGAAAAACAATCTGAATATGATCTAACAATAGTAGCCAAAGACGCGGGTCAGCCTTCCTTGTCATCTGTAAATACTGTTAAGGTTGTTGTGTCAGATGTGAATGATAACAGTCCGGAGTTTTCACAGAGCCCCTATACTTTCTATGTAACTGAGAATAACAACCCCGGCGCCTCAGTATTTTCCGTGAGTGCTTTGGATCGGGACATTAATGAAAACGCAATAATGTCTTATCATATTCTGAGAAATGGTGGTCATGAGAACAATTTCTTATCTTTTCTGAACATTAATTCGGAAAATGGAAACATTTTGGCGCACAAAAGCTTTGACTTTGAAACTTTGAAAACTTTCCAATTCCAAGTTGTGGCTACAGACTCTGGAACTCCGTCACTAAGCAGCAACGTCACAGTGAACGTGTTCATTCTGGATCAGAACGACAACGCTCCAGTGATCTTGTATCCAGTCAGTACTAACGGTTCCGCTAAAGGCGTGGAGGAGATTCCCCGTAATGTGAACGCAGGGCATTTGGTGACGAAAGTTAGAGCCTATGACGCTGATATTGGATATAATGGCTGGTTATTATTTTCATTACTGGAAGTTACTGACCACAGTCTCTTTGCTTTGGACCGCTACACAGGACAGATAAGAACACTTCGGCCATTTACAGAGACAGACGAGACTGTGCATCAACTGACCATACTGGTAAAAGATAATGGGAACGTTTCACTCTCAGCAACAGCTACTGTGATTATCAACGCTTTGGAGCCCAAAGAGGCTTTTGCAGCTTCTGATGTTAAAAGCGCAGTAAAAGACGAGGAGGAAAACAACGTTAAATTTTATTTGATCATTACTTTGGGATCAGTTTCATGTCTTTTTCTCGTCAGTATCATCGTGTTGATTGTAATGCAGTGCTCCAAAGACCCAGACTATTCCCCCAAGTCTTTGCAAGATGTGAATTACGACGGGACACTTTGCCACAGCATTCAGTACAGATCCGGAGACAAACGGTACATGTTAGTTGGACCCAGAATGAGTATAGGTTCTACTATAGTCCCGGGAAGTAATGGGAATACTCTAGTGATACCCGAACACAGGAGGAGAGGATCTGGAGAGGTAAGAAGTACATGTTGGCAATTTAGTTTTCCCTTGCAAATATCACGATGAGCTTGAGCATTGTATATTTGTTTTATTTATCATTCTATTAGATTTAAAAACTTGGACAAATATTCCAATTTTGCAGTTTTCACAAATTATTCTGTATTTGTTCAGAATTTACCTAAAATGGAAATAAATCTCCACGTTTTCAACGTTTAAAATTTGTAGAAAGCAGTGTCAATTCATTGAAAATTAAATTGTAAATATGTATTAAGGTCTGTATTCAGTACTTTGTATGGCTTCAGGCAGCACACTTTTAATATTTGTAGTTATGCCTCTAGCAGCCTTGCACACCAGGATAATGTGAGTTTCTTCCATTTGGCCTTGAATATTCTCTCTAGCTGTCAGATTGGATGGGAAGCATCTCTGAACTGAGAATTCAGGTTTTCTCAAAGAACGTTTAATCAGGTTCAACTCAAGGCTTAGGTTGGGCCACTCAAAGACATTCACAGGCTCTTCCCAAAGCCACTCCAGAGCTGTCTTAGCTGCGGTCTTTGGGTTTTTGTAGTGTTGAAAGATGCATCTTTGCCACAGTCTGAGGTTCTGCACGCTCTGGATCAGGGTATCTTCAAGGAACTTTCTGTATGTCACTCCATTCATCCTTCCCTCAAGCCTGACCATTTTCCCTGCTGCTGAGAAGTATTCCCACAGCATAATGCTCCCAACAACACGCTTAACTTTATGCATGATTAACCAGGGGAGGAGTGGTACCATGTTTTCACCAAACATACTGCCTGGCATTCAGGCCTAGTAGTTTCATTTGTCATCAGACTATACAATAGTTTCCCAAGTGCTCTCAGAGTCCTTTTCAGAAGTGACTGTGTAGACATTCTACCATAAAGTCCTAACTGGTGTAGTGCTGCCGAGGTGGAAGTTCTTCTGGCAGTTTCGACCATTTCTGCAGAGAAACTTTGAATCTCTGTTAAAGTGGCCATTGGTTTATTGTCCAAGGCCCTTCTTTCCTTGCCACTTAGTGGGGCTGGAGAGACAGCTTTAGGAAGCATCTGGGTGGTTCCAAACCTCCTCCATTTCACAATGATGGAGCTCACTGCACTCCAGGAAACGTTCAATGCTTCCCTATAGATCAATGCCTCAAAATAATTCTCAGAGATCTTAAGAGAGTTTCTTGGACCTCATGGTTTGGTTTTTGCACTGACAAGGACTGTGAAATGCAGAATATTAAAAAGATGTGTGTGCCTTTCTAAATAATGTCCAATCAATGGAATTTGCCACAAATGGCAATAAAGTTCTAGAGATGATCTCAAGGTTGATAAACAGACCCAGGATACATCAGAGCTCAATTTGGAAGGTCATGGAAATGTATCTGATTGCTTATGTACATGAGATAATTCAGTTCTTCATTTTCCAAAAATTTGTAGAAATGTGCTTTTGCTTAGTCGTTCTGGGGTATTGTGTGTTGAGTGATAGAAAAATATATGTTCAATCAATTATAAAATAAGTCTAGAACACAACAAAATGTTGACAAAATAAAAAGGACTGAATCATTTCCAAAAGCGTATCATTTAGATATGGACCTAATTTCCCAGATCAAGTACAGAATTAAGATAATCCAAATTCAACCATTATACTGTAATTAGAAGGCTACACAAGTTATTTCCCAATGAGCCTTAAAAGGTGGTTCTTAAAAACCTCCACATTTCTAAGATTAATTCAGAGTTTCTGCCTATTTTATTCAAAATGTTTTCTTTGAATGGAAATTATCATGATAAAATGTTAATTTGGATAACGGACATGATAACATCAAATTCATAATCCTTAAATCTGAAATAGTAACTGAAAATGTAAATAATTAGATTACATTTATTTGGAAGAAATCAGTCATCATAGAAGAAAAGTGCAAGAGGGCCTATTTATTTGTCCACTACCGAATTATTATTTTTTTTTTTATTTAATAAAGGTGTGTTTGATGTAACATGACTTCAGGTTTTATTGTAAAACGTACACAGCTTGATAGAATATCCGCTCTGACAAGTTGCTGTCCATGACTGTAGTGCTGAAACAGATGTGGAGCCTCAACAGCCTCTTGAGGGAAAGGTTTTTCAATTAATTAATTCAAAACATTGAACGTGTTGCTATCAAGTTTTCTCAATCTTGATTAGGTAAGTTCTGTAACTTTGGAATACTTCTGTGAATTGTATTAATTGTCAAGCCCAGTCTTATACATATATATATTTTTCTTATACAACATTTTACCTCGACCTCTTTACCTCGACATTTATTCTGTCAAGTCATCATTCAGACATGGAATAGTGCATTTGTCAGTCTTAAATAACAGTGCACTCTGAAATAGAGTCGCATGGTGCCAGCACACATCTAGAATAACGCTCCTGGTATACGTCCTCTCGTCACACATTTCATTCCGCCCCTTCTAGTATTCGCTTTAGTCTTGCTGGTTCGGTAGCTTCAGATCAGTCGCTAGAAGATTGCCGTTTTTTTGGAGAGAAAACTCTGTTCATTTGATTTCCTTAAAGCCCTTACAGGTAATGGTCATCTAGCATAACCGTTAATATAAACTATTGTCACCAATGGATGAATAGTGGGAATTGTGGATTATTGTTATTCATCTGAAAACATGGAACAAAGAGGAAGCGGGGCACGGCGGGAGCGACCGCGGTGGATTTTCTTCGTGGTGGCAGTGGGTCTGATTTGGAGAGAGTCTTGCGCGCAGATAAAATACTCAATCTCAGAAGAGATTAAAAACGGAACTCTGGTGGGGAATATTGCTAAGGATTTGGGAATAGATCTGAGTACCTTGAAGGAACGGGGATTTCGAATAGTGCCTGGCTCGACTGAGCAACTTCTCCAGGTAAACAAGAATGACGGCATATTGTATGTGAACAACAAAATAGACAGAGAGGAGGTGTGTGAAAGAAGCATCGTTTGTTTGATCAACCTGAAAACCGTTTTAGAGAACCCGCTGGAAATTCATTATGTTACCGTGGAGGTGTTAGACGTCAACGACCATTCACCTAGCTTTCCTGAAAAAGAAAAACTGTTAGAGATTTCGGAATCCGTTTTACCCGGCGTGCGATTTCAGCTACAAGCGGCGCGCGACCCCGATTTCGGCCAGTATTCGGTTAAAGAATATAAACTCAGTCCAAATGAGCATTTCCGCTTGGAAATCAAGGACCGTGGAAAAGATGGTAAAATACCAATCCTACATCTCCTGAAAGCGTTAGATAGAGAAGATAGGAAGAGCCATACATTACTACTCACAGCAATAGATGGAGGAAAGCCTCCTAGATCTGGGTCCGCTGAAATACTTGTTGAGGTGTTGGATATAAATGATAATATGCCTGTTTTTACAAAAGAGACTTATAGCGTAAAGTTAAATGAAAATTCTCCAATTGGCACAAAAGTCGTACAGGTTAATGCAACAGACTTAGACGAAGGCTCAAATGGCGAGATTATATACTCCTTTGGTAATAATGTGAATACTAAAATACGAACTGTTTTCGACGTAGATATGAACACCGGAGAGATAACCGTGAAAGGATTGGTCGATTTTGAGGCTGAAGACAGCTATGAGATTGATGTACAGGCATCTGATAAGGGGTCTGCTTCGTTGAAAACGGACAAAAGTGTTATTGTAAATATAGTTGATCTCAATGACAATGCACCTGAGATAGAGGTGACATCCTTTTCTAACTCAGTCCCGGAGGATTCCAGACCAGGAACTACTGTTGCCCTTATAAGTGTAAATGACTTGGATTCTGGTCTCAATGGGAACGTTTTTTGTTTTATAAGCGAGGAAGTGCCGTTTACTCTAACGCCATCATTACAGGACAACATGTACTCGTTAGTCACCAAGTCACCACTGGATAGAGAGAAACAATCGGAATATGATCTAACAATAGTAGCCAATGACGCTGGACAGCCTTCCTTGTCGTCTGTAAAGACTATAAGGGTTGTTGTGTCAGATGTGAACGACAACACTCCTGAGTTTTCACAGAGCCCCTATACTTTCTATGTAACTGAGAACAACAACCCAGGCGCCTCAGTATTTTCCGTGAGTGCCTCGGATCGTGACCTAAATGTAAACGGGCTTCTTTCATATCATATTGTCATTGACCTGAATAACTGGGTCAGTTCTCTGAATATAAATTCAGAAAATGGAAACATATTTGCGCTAAAAAGCTTTGACTTTGAAACTTTGAAAACATTCACATTCCAAGTTGTAGCTACAGACTCTGGAACTCCGTCGCTAAGCAGCAACGTCACAGTGAACGTGTTCATTCTGGATCAGAACGACAACGCTCCAGTGATCTTGTATCCAGTCAGTAGTAACGGTTCCGCTGAAGGTGTGGAGGAGATTCCCCGAAATGTGAACGCAGGTCATTTGGTGACTAAAGTTAGAGCCTTTGACGCTGATATTGGATATAATGGCTGGTTATTGTTTTCAATCCAGGAAGTGACTGACCACAGTCTCTTTGCTTTGGACCGCTACACAGGACAGATAAGGACACTTCGGTCATTCACAGAGACAGACGACGCTCATCATAAACTGATCATACTGGTAAAAGACAATGGGAACGTTTCACTCTCAGCAACAGCTACTGTGATTATTAACGCTGTGGAGCCAAAAGAGGCGTATGCAGCTTCTGATGTTAAAAGCGCAGAAAAAGACGAGGAGAACAGCGTTACTTTTTATTTGATCATTACTTTGGGGTCCGTTTCACTGCTTTTTCTCGTCAGCATCATTGTGTTGGTTGCTATGCAGTGCTCCAAAGTCCCAGACTATTCCTCTAAGTGTTTACAAGATGTGAATTACGACGGGACACTTTGCCACAGCATTCAGTACAGATCCGGAGACAAACGGTACATGTTAGTTGGACCCAGATTGAGTATAGGTTCTACTATAGTCCCGGGAAGTAATGGGAATACTCTAGTGCTACCCGAACAGAGGAGGAGAGGATCTGGAGAGGTAAGATGTATATTTTAAATGTCAGACATCCTATGTTTTTTTTAAACTATGCAAACTATTGTCTTGAGTGTATTTGTTTTAGTTATTTTGTCATGAGCCTGGGGGTAACTGGTTTGATTTGTGGTTTATTAACGATCGTCCGTTTCACCATAATGATGATAACCTAATAATATTAGGTTATTTATTTTACTGCATAAACGTACGCAGTCCTAATAGGATATTTTAGGCAATTGGGTGGTTCAAGATCCTTGGAGGTAAAATGCGCTCTCAGACAGGTTTTCTGTTTTTCTTCATTGTGGAGCAAATTGGAACAGATAACATTTTACAACTAGATATCTGAGGTTTTTCTTTTCAAATTTAGCACAATATCGTGTAAATATGCATATATAACATTCGGTATTGTACTAGTTATAATACGATAATAATGAAAGGCTTTAGTGTAGTATGGAAGAGAATCACATGGTGCCAGTAACGGACTAGAAATATATTTCTTTCAGTGATAATCCTTATATTTGAGTCCGCCCTTTTGCTAGCTTTGTACCTTTTCAGTAGCTGCAACAGTATGGTCGTGGGCTTTGTGGAGAGACACATCTATAACTAATGTTATTTTAAAGTATTGGATAATGAGTAGTGGCCATCTTCGGAATGTAATGGATATACCGCTCTCGCCAACAAAGAAACAGTGAAATAACTGGATTTTTTTAAACTGGTAAACATGGAACAAAGAAGATACCGGGGTTTCAGGGAGCAAATGCAGTGGGTCGCCTACATGGTTGCATTTGTTATTATATTTAGCGGAGCTTCCGCTCAGATACGATACTCCATCACTGAAGAGGTAAAGGACGGAACTGTTGTGGGAAATATAGCTAAGGATTTAGAATTAGATCTGAGCAAGCTGAATAATAGAGGATTTCGTATCGTGCCTGGCTCGACCAAGACGCTTTTCCAGGTAAATAAGAATAACGGCAATTTATATGTGAACCAAAAAATAGACAGAGAGGAGCTATGTGAACAGAGCAGCGTGTGTTTGATCAACCTGAAAACCATTCTAGACAACCCGCTGGAGATCCATTATGTCACCGTGGAGGTGTTAGACGTTAACGATAATTCTCCCAATTTCCCAGAGAAAGAAAAACGCTTAGCGATTTATGAGTCAGCGTTACCAGGAGCACGATATCCGCTGCAAGCTGCACGCGACCCAGACGTTGGTCAATATTCCATTCAACAATATAAACTTAGTCCCAACGAGCATTTTCATTTAGATGTTAAGGATAGAGGTGAATACCGGAAAATACCGTATTTGATATTACAAAAACCGTTAGACAGAGAGGCTGTAAAGAATCATAGCTTACTGCTAACAGCCATGGACGGTGGAAAACCACCGAGAACAGGCACAAGCGAAATACATATTGTGGTCCTGGATGTCAACGACAACTCCCCAATATTTACCAAAGACGTGTATTCTGTTATGCTGAAAGAAAATGCTAAATTTGGCTCAATAGTACTTCAGATTAATGCAACCGATTTGGACGAAGGTTCGAATGGTGATGTTATATATTCATTTGGAAATGAAGTTGATCCAAAATTACAGGAGCGGTTTGGCTTGGATAACATTACTGGTCAGATAACAGTGAAAGGACTGATTGATTTTGAGGAGAATAACAATTATGAGATTGATGTACAGGCATCGGACAAAGGGCATGCCCCTCTAACTACAGATAGAGTTCTAATCATAAAAATAGTTGACCTGAATGATAATTCACCTGAGATAGAGGTGACATCATTTTCTAACGCCATTCCCGAGGATTCCAGAATCGGAACCACAGTTGCCCTTATCAGTGTTAGCGATTTGGACTCTGGTCTCAACGGCAAAGTTACTTGTTCGTTAGTTGAAGACCACCCTTTCAAAGTAACGCCGTCATTACAGGATAACATGTACTCTGTGGTCACCAAGTCACCACTGGATAGAGAAAAACAATCCGAATATGATCTAACAATAGTAGCCAAAGACGCAGGGCAGCCTTCGTTGTCATCTATAAAGACTATAAGGGTTGTTGTATCGGATGTAAATGATAACAGCCCGGAGTTTTTAATGAGCCCATATACTTTCTATATTACTGAAAATAACGACCCAGGCGCCTCAGTATTTTCCGTCAGTTCTTTAGATCGTGACATAAATGAAAACGCACTTATTTCTTATCACATTCCGAGAGATGGTGGAAAAGACAACAAATGGGCATCTTTTCTGAACATTAATTCGGAAAATGGAAACATTTTGGCACTAAAAAGCTTTGACTTTGAAACCTTAAAAACGTTCCAATTCCAAGTTGTTGCTACAGACTCTGGAACTCCGTCACTAAGCAGTAACGTCACAGTGAACGTGTTTATTCTGGATCAGAACGACAACGCTCCAGTGATCTTGTATCCAGTCAGTAATAACGGTTCTGCTGAAGGTGTGGAGGAGATTCCCCGAAATGTGAACGCTGGTCATTTGGTGACTAAAGTTAGAGCCTATGACGCTGATATTGGATATAATGGCTGGTTATTGTTTTCACTGCAGAAAGTTACTGACCACAGTCTCTTTGCTTTGGACCGTTATACAGGACAGATAAGGACACTTCAGGCTTTCACAGAGACAGACGATGTTGAGCATAAACTGGTCATACTGGTTAAAGACAATGGGAACGTTTCACACTCAGCAACAGCTACTGTGATTATCAAAGTTGTGGAGCCCAAAGAGGCTTTTGCAGCTTCTGACGCTAAAAGCGCAGTAAAAGACGAGGAGGACAACAGCATTACATTTTATTTAATCATTACTTTGGGATCAGTCTCCGCACTTTTTCTTATCAGTATCATCGTGTTGATTGTAATGCAGTGCTCCAAAAGCCCAGGCGCTTCTTCAAATTCTTTACAAGATGTGAATTACGACGGGACACTGTGCCACAGCATCCAGTACAGATCCGGGGACAAACGGTACATGTTAGTTGGACCCAGAATGAGTATAGGTTCTACTATAGTCCCGGGCAGCAATGGGAATACTCTAGTGCTACCCGAACACAGGAAGAGAGAACCTGGAGAGGTAAGAAGTTCAAACCACCTGTTTATTTATTTGACATCACCTGTGCTAAGTATTTACAAAGGTCGGAGCTTAAGTTTATTACATGGGTTTTAATAAACGCAATTTTCCGACTTGATAGTGTTAACTATTTAATGGTATTCGTTTACACTAGATGTAGTTGCAAGAAGAGGTTGGTTGATCACTTGATCATTATGCACTGATGGAGCCCATGCATGCGAACATCACTGGTAAATGTCAAGCTTTATTGCCGTGTGAGAGTTTTCTAAACATGAACGACATTCCAAGTAAAGTGATGCATTCTACCCCGTGGCACAACTGTAGGCTTCTTGAGTATGTGGGCTACGTTTATTTTAATGGAACCATAATTCCTTACGGTAAGATGTCTCAATTCAAACTCACCAATACACTCATTAATCAGTTCTAAACGGACATGGAATACTGTCTATTCTGGTATGTATATTGTCAAGACAAACATAAGGATCTAATATCGTGTAATGTGAGATAGAATCGCATGGTGTCAGCAATCAACTAGAATAACTCTACTGATATTTTAAATTCTTGTCATGTTTTTGAGCCCGCCTCCTTTTTGGTAGTTTATCCAGTCCAAAGAGCAATGCCGTCTGGACCGACGTATGAAGATAACGCTTTCAGTTGTACATTATGAAAAAAAAACACAGAAGAACGTGCTTTTGTCAAATGTGGTAATATAATGACTTCAACTATATAAAACGTTATTAGTGCGTTGTTTTGTTGATATTTTTCTTTAAACATGGAACAAAGAGGATTCGGAGCACGGCGGGAGCAATGGAAGTGGGTAGCATTCGTTGCTGCTTTAATTTTCTCTTGGCACGGAGCTTTTGCACAAATAATATACTCAATATCTGAAGAGATAAAAGAAGGAAGTGTCGTTGGTAATATTGCTAAGGATTTGGGAATAGATGTGAGTACCTTAAAGGACAGGAGATTTCGAATCGTAACTGGCTCGACCGAGACCCTTTTTCAGGTAAACCAGAATGACGGCATATTGTATGCGGTCCACAAAATAGACAGAGAGGACGTGTGCGAACGGAGCAGCGTGTGTTTGCTCAACCTGAAAACACTTCTGGAGAACCCGTTGGAGATCCACTATGTTACGGTGGAGGTGGTAGATGTTAATGACCATTCACCCAGCTTTCCCGAAAAAGAAAAACGGTTTGAAATATCAGAATCAGCTTTGCCAGGAGCGCGGTTTCAGCTGCCACCTGCGCGAGACCCAGATGGGGGTATCTATTCTGTTCAACAATACAAACTTAGTCACAACGACTATTTCCGTTTGGAGGTTAAGGACCGAGGTGAGGACGGTAAAATCCCTGTCTTAAATTTACAGAAACCATTAGATCGGGAAGGTGAGATCAGGCATAAATTACTTCTCACAGCCCTCGATGGAGGAAAACCTCCCAGGTCTGGTACAATCGAAATAATTGTGGACGTTTTGGATGTAAATGATAACATACCTGTGTTTACTAAAGAATCCTACTCAGTAATGCTAATAGAAAATGCACCTATTGGCACGACAGTCGTCACGGTTAATGCCACAGATGTTGACGAGGGGTCAAATGGTGAGGTTTTTTACTCATTCGGAAGCAATGTAAATAGCAAGTTGCGTCAACTTTTTGACGTCGATACCGATAGTGGAGAAATAATCGTGAAAGGACTGATAGATTTTGAGGTCAAAGACAACTATGAGATTGATATACAGGCATCCGATAAAGGATCTGCTCCCTTGACAACTGACAAAAGCATTAGAGTAAAGATTATTGACCAAAATGACAACGCACCCGAGATCGAGGTAACATCATATTCTAACGCAATTCCCGAAGACTCCAGAACAGGAACAACTGCAGCACTTATAAGTGTTAATGATTTAGACTCGGGTCTCAATGGTAAAGTGGTATGCTTTTTAAGTGAAGGCGTCCCTTTTAAATTGATTGCGTCCTTACAGAATAACATGTACTCTGTAGTCACCAAGTCACCACTGGACAGAGAGAAACAATCTGAATATGATCTAACAATAGTAGCCAAAGACGCAGGACAGCCTTCCTTGTCATCTGTAAAGACTATAAAGGTTGTTGTGTCAGATGTGAATGATAACAGTCCTGAGTTCTCACTGAGCCCATATACTTTCTATGTTACTGAGAATAACGACCCAGGTGCATCAGTATTTTCCGTTAGTGCCTCAGATCGAGACACAAATGAAAATGCACTCATTTCATATCATATTCTGAGAGATGTTGGTAACGAGAACAAATGGGCATCTTTTCTGAACATACATTTAGAAAATGGAAACATTTTGGCATTAAAAAGCTTTGACTTTGAAACTTTAAAAACGTTCCAATTCCAAGTTGTTGCTACAGACTCTGGAACTCCGTCACTAAGCAGCAACGTAACAGT
>JACXGK010002072.1:0-59215 GCA_016801125.1 Novumbra hubbsi | reverse complement strand
TCTGCGTTCGTTATTGTTTTCCTGTTATCGTGTTAGAGCACAGAGGTGCTCTGTGGCAGAGTGTGTCATTACCGCCACTTATTGAAACATTTAACCACCGGTAGTGCAATATCCTACCGAGTGCCAGAATCAAGGAAATAAACCCTATTCGAGTAATTCGCCTCCTGCAGTTTGGTCTCCTTCCTTCCGCCATTACAATTTTTTATGAATTTAATTGCTAATTAGGGAAATTCATTGTGGAAAATAAGTATTTGGTCAATAACAAAAGTTTATCTCAATACTTTGTTGTATACCCTTTGTTGGCAATGACAGAGGTCAAACGTTTTCTGTAAGTCTTCACAAGGTTGTCACACGCTGTTGCTGGTATTTTAGCCCATTCCTCCATGCAGATCTCCTCTAGAGCAGTGATGTTTTGGGGCTGTTGCTGGGCAACACGGACAATCAACTCCCTCCAAAGATTTTCTATGGGGTTGAGATCTGGAGACTGGCTAGGCCACTCCAGGACCCTGAAATGCTTCTTACGAAGCCACTCCTTCGTTGCACGTTTCATCTTCAATGCCCTATCTAATGGAAGGATGTTTTCACTCAAAATCTCACGATACATGGCCCCATTCATTCTGTCCTTTACACGGATCACTCGTCCTGGTCCCTTTGCAGAAAAACAGCCCCAAAGCATGATGTTTCCACCCCCATGCTTCACAGTAGGTATGGTGTTCTTTGGATGCCACTCAGCATACTTTGTCCTCCAAACACGACAAGTTGAGTTTTTACCAAAAAGTTAGATTTTGGTTTCATCTGACCATATGACATTCTCTCAATCTTCTTCTGGATCATCCAAATGCTCTCTAGCGAAATTCAGAAGGGCCTGGACATGTACTGGCTTCAGCAGGGGGACACGTCTGGCACTGCAGGATTTGAGTCCCTGAGCGGCGTAGGGTGTTACTGATGGTAGGCTTTGTTACTTTGGTCCCAGCTCTCTGCAGGTCATTCACTAGGTCCCCCGTGTGGTTCTGGGATTTTTGCTCACCGTTCTTGTGATCATTTTGACCCCACAGGGTGAGATCTTGCGTGGAGCCCCAGATCGAGGGAGATTATCAGTGGTCTTGTATGTCTTCCATTTCATAATAATTGCTCCCACAGTTGATTTCTTCACACCAAGCTGCTTACCTATTGCAGATTCAGCCTTCCCAGCCTGGTGCAGGTCTACAATGTTGTTTCTGGTGTCCTTTGACAGCTCTTTGGTCTTGGCCATAGTGGAGTTTGGAGTGCGACTGTTTGAGGTTGTGGACAGGTGCCTTTTATACTGATAACAAGTTCAAACAGGTGCCATTAATACAGGTAACGAGTGGAGGACAGAGGAGCCTCTTAAAGGAGAAGTTACAGGTCTGTGAGAGCCAGAAATCTTGCTTGTTTGTAGGTGACCAAACCCTTATTTTCCACCATAATTTGCAAATAAATTCATAAGAAATCCTACAGTGTGATTTTGTCATTTTGTCTGTCATAGCTTGAGTGTACCTGTGATGAAAATTACAGGCCTCTCTCATCTTTTTCAGTGGGAGAACTTGCACAATTGGTTGCTGACTAAATACTTTTTTGCCCAACTGTATGTTACAGCCTTATTCAAAAATGTATTAAATAATTTTTTCCCTCAAAATTCTAGAGACAATACACCATAACGACAAAGTAAAAATGCAATCTTTTTAAAAGATTTGCAAAAATTTAAAACGAAAATATAAACATGTAAATAATTATTCACAGCCTTTGCTCAATACTTTGTTTAAGCACCTTTGGCAGCAATTACAACCTCAAGTCTTTTTGAGTATGATGCTACAAGCTTGGCAACCCTATTTTTGGGCAGTTTCTCACATTCTTCTATGCAGGATCTCTCAAGCTCCATCAGGTTGGATGGAGAATGTACAGCCATTTTTAGATCTCTCCTTTGTCCGTAAGCCACTTCTTTGTTATCTTGGTTGTGTGCTTAGGGTCATTGTCCTGTTGGAAGATGAACCTTCACCCGAGTCTGAGGTCCATAGCGCTCTGGAGTCGGTTTCAATAAAGGATGTCTCTATACATTGCTGCATTCATCTTTTCCTCAATCTTGACTGGTCTCCCAGTTCCTGCCACTGAAAAACATCCCCACAGCATGATGCTGCCACCCCCATGCTTCACTGTAGGGATGGTGTTGGCCAGGTGATGAGCTGTGTCTGGTTTTCCTCTAGACATGATGCTTGGCATTCAGGCCAATGAGTTCAATCTTTGTTTTATCAGATCAGATTCATTTTGTTTCTCATGGTCTGAGAGTCCTATAGGTGTCTTTTGGCAAACTCGCGAAGGCTGTCATGTGCCTTTTGCTGAGGAGTGGCTTCTGTCTGCCCACTCTACAATACAGGCCGGATTGATGGAGTTCTGCAGAGATGGTTGTCCGTCCGGAAGGTTCTCCTCGCTTTACAGAGCAAGACTGGAGCTCTGTCAGAGTGACTATCTGGTTCTTGGTCACCTCCCTGACTAAGGCCCTTCTCCCCCGATTGCTATGAAGATTCCTGGTGGTATCAAATGTCTTCTATTTATGGATTGTTGAGGCCACTGTGCTCAATTAATGTTGCAGAATTTGTTCTGTACTCTTCCCCAGATCGGTGCCTTGACACAATCTTGTCTCTGAAGTCTACAGACAATTTTTTGGACTTCATGGCTTGGTTTGTGCTCTGACATGCACTGTCAACTATGGGACAATATAAAGACAGGTGTGTGCCATTCCAAATCATGTCCAACTTTACCACAGGTGAGCTCCAATCTAGTTGTAGAAACATCTCAAGGATGATCAGTGGAAACAAGATGTGCCTGAGCTAAATTTTGATTGTCATTGCAAAGGATGTGCAAACTTATGTGATTTGTTTTTGTTAACATTTTTTTTATTTGCAAAGATTTGAAATAAACTTTTTTCACATTATCATTATGGGGTATTGTGTGTAAAAAAATAATTTGATCCATTTTGGAATACGGCTGTAACATTATATGTGGAAAAAGTGAATACTTTACAGATGCGCTGTAACAGACAGTAATATATGCAAAAGTTGCACCAGTGATAAAACACAAAGCCAAATAATATACTGCATCAAGAGATTTGAGTATAGAAGCTGACGCATGCATATACAGTATATCACTATATCTAGTACTGACATTAAATTAGCATGCACATAAAAACTATGCTTATGTAGCAGACATGATTTACATGCTTATGTGACAGACACGATACCTATAACAGTAATACATTTTTACTTTTTTTATCTTTAACTTTTTCACAGATTGTGGAAGTCTTCATGAGAGCCAGTGTCTTTAAAGCGCTTGATGCTTTTTGCACATTTGAGAAACTTTTAAAGTTCTTAACTGACCTTCATGTGTTATGATGGATGGTAATTTTACGTTACTATATTAACCATGGAGTAATGCAGAAAAAGACAAAATTATGGTCTTGTGTATACCAATCCTACATCAAACTAATTAAGGAAAGAAACATCTTTTTTAAAAAGGCTCCTCTGTTAATTCTAATGCATTCCAGGTGACTATCTAATGATACTTATCACGGTTGTGGTGGGGTGCAGAACCAAAAGCAGACATCTTGTACAAAAGGTGATTTAATCCAATAACAAAAAGAACAAACTACACAGACTGTACACGTAAATGAAAGGTGCTAACCAACATAAAACGAAGTACAAAGAAACATGTAGCGTATCCACTTGAAAAGGGACTTAAACAGAGACAAACTGTGAATGTTGTGAGACAAACAATCAACCACACTTAAAGTGTGGCTGATGCCTAGCCTAAGTAGGCTCCCCAATCAGAGTCAACTGAACACAGCTGCTCTGACTGGGGAGCCCACAGCGGCATAGAGAGGGCTAGAGGCCTCTCTAACTGATATGCCCTGACTACGAGCCCCAAAACATAGAGTAGGCTAGGGGCTCCCAGCCAGGACATGACAATACTGGAGAATGCAAAGAATGTCCAAAACTGTCATCAAGGCAAAGCTAAAAACGACCACATTCTGGATAGTATGGATTGGTTTATCCAAATTATGCCAAGCCTACAAACAATAACCTGAACACACCTTTACTGGTACAAATAACTTTTTCCAATGATAATTTCCTGTTGACAATCGATTCACTGTTTGCTTAGTGGATTACATGTGTCCATAGGCATTGTTTTCAGTAAGCATGGCTGTGTTAATGCCAGTTAAACAATAAGTAAAAACTGTATATGTTATAAAGTAAAGAATTCTACATACAGATCTCAATAATTACCTACCTAGCCAGAAGAAGCAGTATGTCCCACAGCCAATGTTTGTTTAGCATGAAGTTGAATATAATGTCATTTTAGTCCTAATGAAGCTGTTGTGGTACAAACTTAATAAGTACATATATTCGTGTATCCATATTTCAATATGTTTCACTAGCTATTGCCAGGAATAACATCACTATGTGAGATCACATCCAAAAATGTTGACTTGTAACACTTGGTTTAACATTGAGGTTTTTTCAAAATGATAGAAAACAAGACAACATAAATGTTTTGATACACTTGTAATAGAGTGTGTTGTTCAACACACAAAACCTATTCCCGCAGCCATTCTGGCCAATTATGTGTGAGTAAATCTCACTGACCTAGAAATCTCTGAAAAATGATGATTCCCCAGGGTGAAATGCCCCTTTAAGGGCATTTTCTTTATTTTTGTTTTTATTTTTAACAATTATTTGTTTTGTTGAAGTAACCCACATTGCAGCTCATTGATTTGATATAAACAGCTCTATGTCACATTTCATGTCAAATCCATTCTTTTTTCACAGAGAAAGTGAAGAAGTACATTGTATCTTTGCATCAGCAATTTGCCCGGAACAAAGAAAGTCTTTGTGCATGGCAATTCCATGATTTTTGGAAGAGTTACACTTGGCTAGACACTTAAGGAAGTACTTGCACAAAGGGGTGGCTTGGGAGCATTCCTAATTAAATGTTTGGCTTCCAGTGAATCCCTTATTGTCTGTCCCTAAAGAGTCCTAAGCATTAAATAGAGTACTGTCAGATTGAAACATGAATTAAAAGCATATATTTAATGGATGAGTACTGTCAAGAGTTTTCCTGGATGTTGTTGAGTTGTCTACCTCGCGTTTAAAGGCAGCTGGAAGGCTCTGAGATGAGTTGAGGTGTTTTCTGCCAATTATGTCTTGCAGTTAGATCTGGATGCATTTCAGATCTGTATTACCATTTGCACTCTGTGGGTAAAGCATTATGGCACAGTACTTTATTTTGGTCATTGCCTAAGAGAGGTGCAAAGCAAGGAGCTTTGTACTCTCTGCCTACACAGCATCCGGTCAACAACATGCAGATTAACCCATAAATGGAGACATTGCATACATCCAATCATGCATTATTCATTAATCTGTGGTGAGGCAATGTGTGTTTTGAGAAATGCGAGTGATCAATCCATACAGATTGGAAAAAGAGATGGTCTACATTTCTCCAAGGTTGGATTGCATAGTAGTTATTTCACTTATTCCAGATTCTGATTACTAACGTGCACTTTTCAGTAACTCAGTTGGGGAAAACAGCTGGGGGTGCACAATTACAGAATATGTTTGACTATGAAGGTAGATTCAAAACACATTAGCCCCGCAGAGTTAGTTTGAAATATTCCGCAAAAGATTTTTTCTTTTCTAGTGCATGTCAAAGAGCTTTGGGAGTTGAGATAGCAGGGAAGAAAGAAACAGCTGTTTCTTTATCTAAAACCACCGACCGAGAACCCAAGTGGACTTTATTGCTGTGCCTTCCTCAATGCATTTGAGTGGGTGAGGGTCTGAGGACGCTGCTAAAATCCCAACAGAGAAAAGAGGAATAATCGCTGTGTAAGAGAGCAGGACAAATCCATTTCACAGCAGAGAAATGAAATACTCTCAGGAGAAAGAAAAAAAAAACACAAGTTTTAATTTAAAATGACAGGCGAAGCATCAAGTGTGGAGACACGGAACTTCAAATTGATATGTGGCCTGTGCCATGTTTCTTTTTTGCCTTGGGCTGGTAAAGGAAGTAGAAAGGGTTGTCTGCAGTTGTCCTTTGTCAAATCATATGGAGACGGGACATAACTCTTTTTGTAGGAACGTTGCTTAATTTATCCTTATTGATCAATATTCAAAAGTTGACAGAAAAATTTGACAGAATCGTGTGCCGGATTGGAATTTGACCTTAAGGTGCAAGGACTCTCCCTGAATCCTAGTCTACTAAGCACTATGGCCTTGAATATACAGTAGCTTATATTACCGTACCAGTAGTTACTCCAAATGTCCATTGTGATTCAAATCATAATAACACAGCTGCTTACAATATTACAACGCAATAAACCCTCTCCAGGTTAAGCATGATTGAAAAACTAAGTGTTTAATAGAATGATGCTTCACTGTGAGGGGCTCAAATAGACCTTCAAAAGACAAAAAGTATTGCATCCCATTATTTATTGAATTCACAAAAGTGTGAGAAAGTGAGCTGCATAAAACAACATCGAAACACAAAACAGATCTTTTCAACATCACAACAAATGGTAAAAGACTTTGACTGAATTCCCACCCCCTACCGCACGCGTATATATATATATATGTTTCGGTTTGGTTTTGCGTCTGAGAGGAATCAGGGTATTGTGTCATATCCACTGGGATTGTTCCTACGGGAAGAGGTGGTGCTCGGCAGGCGGATTGCCATGTAGAGATGGATAGAAGAGAGAGTGATTTGGATGTAAGCACACTGCCCGGGAGAGATGAGGTGTGGGGGAGGGAGAAGAGCCACGGAGAGCATTACTCAATTGTCTGCAGGGGCTGTGCCGGCCTGAATTCATCCGTTGTGAAGCGGCGCTTTGGCCGACGCAACCCCTCGTCTCTGTGTGAGATACGGCGGCGGAAGGGAAGAGGATGAGACACCTGGGGGGAAGGCGCTACATCCTGTAGAAAGGTCTGCAAATGCAGATTTCCAACAAGGTTCAGCCCCCACCTCCCCAAGCAGCGCAGTTCAGCACCATTGTATTGATCCCTCAGTCCCTTACAATTCCCACACCTTTGACATCAAACCACCATATACACTAGAATATTGCCTTACAGTACATCCCCCTGTGGCTATTGAGAGACGCTTCGCTTGCCACGTGTGATTCAGTGCACTACAGAGATTTTTGTGTTCTATTCAGATGATTTTTAGTGCATACTCCATCGGTATGTTTTTTGGAGAATTTTAATTATAAATGAAGGCAAACATGGTTCAGAATCATCACAAGAGACAAAGAGAGAGAAGTAGGATTAAAAAAAATATTTGATTCCCTGAAGATTTAGTACATTTGCCCACTGACAAAGAAATTATCAGTCTATCATTTTAATGGTAGATTTATTTGAACAGTAAGAGACAGAATAACACCAGACAAATCAAGAAAAACACATTTCAAATAAGTTATACATTGATTTGCATGTTACTCAGTGAAATAAGTATTTTATCCCCTAGCAACCGGCAAGATTTCTGGCTCCCAGGTGTCTTTTATACAGGTAACAAGCTGAGATTAGGAGCACTCTCAAAGGGATCAGCTTGTTACCTGTATAAAAGACACCTGTCCAAAGAAGCAATCAATCAGATTCCAAACGCTCCACCATGGCCAAGACCAAAGAGCTGTCCAAGGATGTCAGGGACAAGATTGTAGACCTACACAAGACCATCGCTAAGCAGCTTGGTGAGAAGTTTACAACAGTTGGTGCGACTATTCACAAATGGAAGAAACACCAATTAACTGTCAATCTCCCTCGGTCTGGGGCTCCATGCAAGATCTCACCTTGTGGAGTTTCGTTGATCATAAGAACGGTGAGGAATCAGCCCAGAACTACACTGGAGGATCTTGTCAATAATCTCAAGGCAGCTGGGACCATAGTCACCAAGAAAACAACTGGTAACACACTACGCAGTGAAGGACTGAAATCCTGCAGACCCACAAGGTCCCCCTGCTCAAAAAAGCACACGTACAGGCCTGTCTGAAGTTTGTCAATGAACATCTGAATGATTCAGAGGAGAACTGGGTGTAAGTGTTTTGGTCAGATGAGACCAAAATCAAGCTTTTTGGCATCTACTCAACTTACCGTGTTTGGAGGAGGAGGAATGCTGCCTATGACCCCAAGAACACCATCCCCACGTCAAACATGGAGTTGCAAACATTATGCTTTGGGGGTGTTTTTCAGACAGGACAACTCTACCGCATCAAAGGGACCATGGATGAGAACCTCCATCCGTCAGCCAGGGCATTGAAAATGGGTCGTGGATGGGTGTTCCAGCATACAATGACCCATAACCCACGGCCAAGGCAACAAAGGAGTGGCTCAAGAAGAAGCACATTAGGTCCTGGAGTGGCCTAGCCAGTCTCCAGACCTTAATCCCATAGAAAATCTGTGGAGAGAGCTGTACGTTCGAGTTGCCAAACCTCTGCCTCAAAGCCTTAATGACTTGGAAAGAATCTGCAAAGAGGAGAGAGACAAAATCCCTCCATAGATGTGTGCAAACCTGGTGGCCAAGAAACATCTGACCTCTGTGATTGCCAACAAGGGTTTTGCCACCAAGTACTAGGCCATGTTTTGCAAAGGGGTCAAATTTTTTGCAAGATTTCAGTTAAATGCTAATCAATGCAAATCAATTTTTCACTTATTTGAAATGTTTTTCTGGATTTTATTGTGGTTATTCTGCCTCTCATTGTTCGAATAAACCTACCATTACAAGTATAGACTAATAATTTCTTTGTCAATGGGCAAACGTACAAAATCAGGGGATCAAAAACTATTTCCCTCTGCTCTATAGTCAAATTTATTTATTTATAAAGCCCTTTTTACAACAGCAGTTGTCACAAAGTGCTTTTACAAAAACACCCAGCCTAAAACCCCAGTGAGCACGCAACAACAGGATTGAAGCACGGTGGCTAGGAAAAACTCCCTACGGGGCCGGAGTGTAGGAAGAAACCTAGAGAGGCACCAGGCTCAAAGGGGCGGGTATACCTCTTGTGGCTGTGCAGGGTGACGTTTAGAATACTGCTAATATTTAATAAGTTCACATGAGCTATGTCCAGAGTCCAAAATGCCTGATCTAGGTTGACAGGCATGATCAGATTGGCAGGACAGGAACGGTCCAGGGTATGTTGATTAGGGGTTCAGCCTGGTGGCAGCCGGGATCGTCAGGATCATCTAGGTTGGGAGGGGGGGTCAGCAGAGTAGCAGCTGGAATAGTCAGGTATAGGAAGTTGTAATATGAACAGAAGTTGTTAAGCAACAGATTTCTAGGGCTACTGTTTGGGTTTGTTTGGAAAAAAGATTACGGTTAGAGTTCAGGTTAAGTTCAGGTTTAGAATAAGGATTAATGTTTGTCTGTTAATAGTCCATACAATATCTGCAGGCACTCTACCAAAGAAAAAGATTGGTTAAGAATTCCAAGATCCAGACCAAGAAAGGGTTAGTGTGCAACTATTTTCCATGATTTCTGTTGCAATTATTGGGATCATTGAACATATGCTATTAGATCAGTGCTGGCTCTCTCCCTAAGGCATTCCGTCCTCACTAAACACAGACAATGAATATATGCTGACTGCTTAAGCAAGGGCTGTGGGTGGGCCAATTAGCATATTAGGCAGTGCTGAGTGGATTCTTAGTGTCATATGTCCTTATAAATAATGTTGCCCGAATCATATCTGCCACTCTATATGAAAGCCTTGGTTTTAAGATAGGGTCCAAGGGTGATTCAGTACTGTCAGTCACACCTCACGGTGTATGTATTTGAATTGGTAGCCAATTTGTAATCCAGTAACATGGTCAACACCACACTAGCCACAGCCAACACTAAAAGAAACCAGGGCTAAATCCCAAATGAACCCCCTCATCTCGGCCTTCCATTTGCTGGAAATCTCCATTGAGGTTTTGTAGTCCAGGACTAAACTTCATCTGTGTCTGCAAACCACCAGCAGGCCACCATCTGTTGGTGGATTCATAACTTTTGGACCAACTTGATGGTGACAAAGAAACATTGCTCTATAAGAGACATGTATTCCCTAATAATGTATTTTTCAAAGAAGATACTTCAGGATTTTCATAATATGGCCCCTAATATGGCACTTTTCCAGTCAGAACCATTTTATGTCTATTGAAGGAAGATCCTAACTAGCTCTAGAGCAGGTAACCAAACTGAAAGGCCATAAATCAAACTTGACTGGGGGTCGTGGGCCACAGGTAACGTTGCATTATACCAAACTGTATTATATTATAAGCGTGGCTGGCCAAATCAAAGGTCTCCACAGGCCAAGTTTGGCTGGCTCTCTTGGGCACCCCTGCTCAAGAGTAATTAGTCGGAAAGCATGCTAACATGCTTTTAGATACCCTTCACTGTAGTTATATTAGTTTAATAAACTGATTAGAACTCCTTGTGTTCATCTGACTCATCTTATCTGTTTACATCGTAAAAATCCTCTCTTTAATACCGTTTAATTTTCCAGATAGTCCCTTCAGGGCCTTCAAAAGATGTCTCTATACAGTGTAAGAACTTACATAGTAAGGCAGAAGACTGAAAACATTTTCACCTGCTCTTCTGTTGTAGAGAAAAGAAATCGCTTAGACAGAGATGACACAAGGAGAAGGGGGATTATTTAATTCAATTGGATTCGGTCTGTCTGCCTAGTTAGTCTCATAGGGATTGAAAACGGGTACGAAATGAGTTATTGGTTTTGTTGGGAATCAATCTAATTGGATAATAACCATTATTGTGTTATGATATATGATCTCCCCATTTTGATGTGAACTCTCCAGATTTGTTCACAATACTGTCCACCATACGTTTTGTCGTACTTTTCTTTTTATATTCCATTCTTCCTCGAAGATAATATATTCTAGTACTGGTGTATCACTGAAACAAAATGTTCCTGTCACTCTCTCTGGCACGGCACTCTTTTGATACAAGATATTTCCCAACACTGAGGACTGCATTTATGTATGTGAGTCTGGAGCAGGTCATTTGAGGTGAGCCAGTTATAAAAAGTGTTGCAGTATCAGCACTCACATACATGGACTTTTACATGGCAGAGCTGGACATAAACTAGCCTGTCAAATAGGTGTCAACACTCCACTACGTCAGACTACTCAGCACTGCAACAGTATGCTACTCACAGAATCCTATAAACTAATTTCACACACTCAGGTAGAAGGCACAGGTGTCCGAATATCTTTTTTAAATATCTGCCGGTACCCAGAGAAAATCTCACTTTATATATTTTACCCAAGTAATTTTGTTGACTGATCCTAAACGCATAGTGGAGGCTTAAACATAGATTGAAAAAAAGAAAAATAACTCAGACTTGCATTTCTAAATGGCTGAGTAAAAAAAGTTACATTGAGAATGATATCAGAGTTACTATAATCTTCTGGAGTTTGAATAGATCCATCTCAACTCAGAAAACATTCATCTATATAATGCAAAGCGCTACTGTTATTTTGAAGCACACTTTGGACATTACGCGCACCTGTTTGCACTTTGTAATTTGTGTGTGTGTATATTTGTCCTTTGCTTCTGTCACCAGGTGTTGCTCATTGTGGATATCATGTTTGTAAGTAAGTCCTGTCACGTTTGGTGTTTGGCTTGTCTTATTTTCAGCTGCTTGTTTCAGCAACTTTGATTTATTGTGTTTAGTTTGTGTTTGTTTTGTTTAAATAAATTCACTTATTAGTTAAAATGTATGCATTTGGTTCCAAACTCACCACACCCGTGACACTGGTGTTGTACAGTGCATCCAGAAAGTATTGACAGGGCTTCACATTTTATGTTACAGCTAATTCCAAAATTGAATAAATTATTATATTTTTTTACAATAACCCATAATGCCAAAGTGAAAAAAATGTGTTTAATATTTTTAATAGATTTGCAAAAAATAAGAATGAAAGTATAAACAGCAATTACCGCCTTAAGTCTTTTTAATTATGATGTTACAAGCTTGGCACACCTACTTTTGTGCAGTTTCTCCCATTCTTCTTTGTAGTACCTCAAGCTCCATCAGGTTGGATAGGGAGCGTTGGTGCACAGCCATTTTCAGATCTCTCCAGTGATGTTCAATTGGGTTTAAGGGTGGGCTCTGGCTGGGCCACTCAAGGGCATCCCCTCCTTTGTTATCTTGATGAACCTTCGCCCCGGTCTGAGGTCCATAGCACTCTGGAGCAGGTTTCCATCAAGGATGTCTCTGTATATTGCTGCATACATTTTTCTCTAGATCCTGACTAGTCTCCCAGTTCCTGCCACAGAAAAACATCCGCACAGCATGATGCTGCCACCACCATGCTTCACTGTAGGGATGATATTGGTTAGGTGAAGAGCGGTGCCTGGTTTCCTCTGGACATGCTGCTTGGTATTCAGGCCAACGGGTTGTTGTTTCATCAGACCTGAGCATTTTGTTTCGTATGGTCTGAGAGTCCTTAAGGTGCCTTTTGGCAAACTCCAGACGGGCTGTCATGTGCCTTTTACTGAGGAGTGGCTTCCATCTGGCCACTCTACCAAATAGCTTGATTTGTGTTCCTACATGCACTGTCAACTGTGAGACCTTGTATAGACAGGTGTGTGCCTTTCCAAATCATGTCCAATCAACAAAATTTAGCCCACGTGGGCTCCAATCAAATGTGATCAGTGGAAAAAGGATGCGCCTGGAAAAAGTGATGTGCTGTGAGTACTTTGCTATTAGCATTCACTGTCTGTATGCATTTATCAAGTTTTACTGACAACAGGGGCAGTGTTAAAGTCTGGTGGAGACTTGAGAAAACCTGGCGATCTTAAAGGAACCTATGTAGATGATCAATTAACTATAACTAGTCAATCATATGAGGATGTTCAGTTTGCAGAAGCTTTGTGGATGAACACTGCACTAGTGGCATGGCTCAGTAGAGATATTTGCAATGTGTGCAATTTGTTCATTTATACTATACAGTACATAGTGTAAACACTTGGCAACACTAAAACAAAGCAGAACAATTAAACATTTCAAAAAACTAGTTTTTTAGTTGCATTGTATAAGAATGTTTTGTTTCTTGTTGCTCTGAGAATGGGTACAATCCAAACAAAAAGGCAATCAGAAGTACAAAGTAATACAAAACAAAACACTGGCAGAAACCGATAGTCTATTTCTGGGCTACACCTTACAGTGTATTAATCTGGGGGAGAGAAATTGCATAATCCTAAAGCTAGCGAGGACTAGGCAATATTCAAAACAGTTAAGCGTTAGTTGCATTGCAGTCCGTGGCGGGTATGCCTGTGCATGATGTGCAAAGTCTTGTTCTTTTTCATGTCACTGGAGTCAGGTGCCTTCAACAATAAAGAGGGAGACAAAAAGCAATCAATGAACCCAGATGTTGTTTATTAGGAGTTCACTGATCACCACCTCCCCAAAGAGGTCGCTGTTACTCTGCTTTTCCCAGATGGCTACAGAACTCCCTCAAGAGTACATTTATAGTAATTATAGTGTTTAGTTGTTTGCCGCTCCCTGCCTCTAATCTTGTGATGGGCTGCTACTACTACAATACATTAATAACTCAAATACTTCCACTATAGAAAAGTGTTCCCTAACAAATATAATTCCTTTTATTGACCGATAAAGGCTCTTCCATGGACCTTTACATTAAGAGTGTAGAACCAAATGGACCCTTGCACATGGCTCTGTCATATTTGGTCACTAATATCCCACTTTGTAACAACTGAGAAAATGTACTGTGACGCGGAACACAGAAAGGACATGTTGGCTTGCTAGTGTACAGAGATGTATGTATCTTACGCCTACACTGGGTCTGATCTGCTTCCTTCAATGTTCCTCACATCACTAACCAGGCCCCAAGCCTCCGTCTTCCATTCGCAAGCATATTTAGATCTCAGATTATCATGCGCAAATGGACAGCACTAACACTGGGGTAGATGAATGTGTTGTTCAGCGTTTGTTCTCTGCTCAATTTGTAGTTAAATAATTATCTCCCTCCACTGCTATATGCCTTTAAGGCAGTGTTTCCCAAACTACGTTTGAAAAAGGGTATTGTAAGTGAGACTGTAAACAAATGGTGCCTGATACATAGCAATGTGTTTGAGTTGAGGTTGTATTCATTCCTACAAATGTCTCTCCCCTTCCTAGACAGGACTCTCAGGGACACATGTTTCCCTTAGAACCCATTAGAACACTGTGGGGGTAATAATGGGGGGAGTCACCCAAAAATTATAGAATACAAATGGGTCAGATGGGAATCACTGAGACTGTATATGAACACCGTACCTGTAATGATCAGTTAAATGTCTAGTGAACTTAGAGCAAGTGGAAAAATGGGATTTGCCCATTAGGATCATGACAGCCAGTTATGAAACATGTGCTTATTACATTTCATTACACAGTAAATTATTTTGAGGGTTTTTATTGCTGACTCTCCCCTGGTCTCCACAGTTTAAGATATTCAGGAGATATTGCCCATCTAAACTGGCAGAGGTGACGGAGGCAGCTTCATAAGGCCTAATAGGAAGAACCGATAGGAACCCACTGCCATTGAAACTTTCTCCCAAACATATTTCATTTATTTTTTCTTATGTTCTTTTCTTCTCTCAGGATCTTAGAGAACTCGCTGCTCGGTGCGGAAGTGAAGGAAGGAGAGATTCTGCCTCCCACAATTCATAAGCTGATGAAAGGATACAACAAGTACCTCAGGCCTTTCTTTGACAGTAAGGGAAACTGCACACATCCCTGGAAAATGATATGATGCTCAAGGGGGCAGTGTGTGTGTGTTTGTGCATCTGGATGTGTGTTAGTGTATGCAGTTGTGCTTGTGTGTCTGTCTGTGAGATTATGTGCCTACCATGTTCTCAAATTCATTTTCAGATTACCATATTTTGACAAGGCTATGCATAAATCTTTCTGAGATTTTACCTGCCAGATGGAAGCAAACTCGTACAACTTGCACAGCCCGGTATGTGCATGATTAAACATTTGCTAAATACTTAATACATTATACAAAAACCGCCACACACAAGTTGAGTAATCGCCTGACAAACTATTATTTCCCTGAGCACAGTCAATATTCCTATTAATATTCTGCGCAAACGCTTATGTTTGTTGGAACTGCACCCTAGACTTTTACCCACTGTTGCACTTGTGTATATGGTTCAGTGACAATAAAGTAAAAGGAAAGTAAAGCAAATTCCAAATATGGATACCGTGCAATAGTCAATATTTCCATGAATAGGACATCTAAGTGTGACTTTCAAATATGGAGGCCATACGAATGTTGTCATTTCAATCTATTTCTATATATCATTTGACAACTAATATGGAAGACCGAGGTCCACATATCCATGCATACGACCATTGAGTGTGACTTGCTAATACGGATACCATGCACACAGTCGTAGGAGACAGCATGTCTAATTGTTGCCTTTGATCCTCTGTTGCCAGTTCTAACAATTCCCTTGTTACTGCCATTCTCAACCCGAAAAAATGCTTCTGAAAATGTGATTAGGTTTTTGTTTTTTCCTGCTTTTTGATCAGCAATCTCTGAGACTGAACAAGATCAAAGGAGGTCTGATCTCTATGAATGACACACATGAGGGCAGTGTCCTGGAAAGGAGGGCAATACACACATAAATATAAAGACATTCATGCATGTATTATGCACAAACACACCCACACGTATACACTCCCTATACAAGTCCCCTGTGCAGGTGCATGATACGCATACGCAATCATTTGTTTATTTTGGTTTCTGTTTTGCCGTCACAATTGTACCAGCTTTTCTCTCTAGGTTCCAGAAGAATCCGGGCATGCGTTCGTACAGAGTTGCACCAATTCACAAATGTTTGGTGACCTTGTTTTTTCGGGCAAGCAAGGCCAGAAATCACAGAAAATGACTATACAACAACTAGAGTGGCTAAGTGAAAAACACAGAAGAGGGCGAAATTCGAGGAGCCCATATTTATGGATAGCATGACCACTCCTGTTGTTGACGATCAGCAATATACATGCTTGATGGTCTTCAGGCATTTTGTACAACATGATTGTTTGTTGTGCTTTGGAGCCAATCTATTTCTTCTATCTCTCTCAGCTCACTCACTCCATCTCTATTCATGTCCTTCCTGGTTCAATTCAATTCAATGCCATATACCTTGACACAGAAAAGAAAGCCCTAACATCTCACTGTCTCCCACCTTCGTCTGTTTCTCCCCACTTTCCCTCTCTTTCCCTTCTCCCTCTCTTTCCCTCTCTTCCATGTCTCCCTCTCTTTCCCTCTCCACCCTGTCTCTCTCTCTCTCTTTCGGTCTCTTCCCTGTCTCCCTATTTTCCTCTTCTCCCTGTCTCCTTCTCTTTCCCTCTCTTCTCTGTCTCCCTCTTTTTCCCTCTCTTCCCTGTCTCCCTCTCTCATGTCTGTAGATGGGCCCGTGACTGTGGCAATGAGTTTGGACATTGCCAGCATTGACACCATATCCGAAATCAACATGGTGAGAAAACATCCTCTGTCAATTATGACACAGTGTAGATTGTGACAGTAAATTCATAGCGTTTCAGCATGTCGAATAGCCCAGAAAGCCGTTGGACTTGAGGCTGTATGGTAATGGAAGTCCTTTAACGTTGTAGTGAGCGTTGACATTGCTTTCCAGGACTACACAGCCACCATCTTCCTGCGTCAGCGCTGGACTGACGAGCGCCTGGTCTTTGAGGGGAACAAGAGCCTCAGTCTGGACGGCAGGCTGGTGGAACTGCTCTGGGTGCCGGACACCTTCATCGTAGACTCCAAAAAGTCCTTCCTTCATGACATCACTGTGGAGAACCGTCTGATCAGGATCTTTCCCAATGGAACCGTTCTCTATGCCCTGAGGTGGGTTATCCGGAGAAACACTTGTGTTACATTTTTGACCAGACAGTTAAATTCGAAAACAAATCACATTCAGCCTTATTTTCAGGCATCGTTGCAGGACCGCTAAGTTAAAATTGTTATCAGTGCAGTGTCATCTGAGAATTGGGTTGGGTCTAAACCAGAGATTAAACAGAGCAATTGTTTTAGCTATCCAGAGGTTCCATGGATCCATTCCAAAAAAGGTTTGCAGGGATATTTGTAGCCCAGAGGGCCACTTTTATACATTGTGAAGAGCGATTTTCCATGGTCACAGCAACATCAATCAAATTTCAATTTATCACCTCCTCCAAACATAAGCTGTAAGTATTTAGCAGATGCTGTTCCAGGGCAACATACAATAGTGCATGGACACCTGCTCATTTATTCTCATTCTGGGCCCTCGTGGGAATCAAACCACGGTTGTACGAAAGATGGACCACACTCACAGCAGGGTTGAAGTGAGCTGTGGAGGGGGTGTTTGTACTAAAGGGATTGCACGTGAGTCAACACCCTGGGGTTCTGTTTAAAAAGTGAATCAAAAGCAGCACAGCACAGAGGCTACGATCAAGTTATTTCTCCTCACCAACATTTCGACAGAACAACTGACTTCATAAGGGCATCCAGGTCATAGCTGTCCAGGGTGCTGACAACTTTTGTCCAAGATTAAATGACAGCAATGACCAGACAGCTGTCCAAGCCGTCTATTTTGATTCGATGGCTTGGTCGATGATGCACTGCATTGCTCTGTGTCAGTTGAGTGGTAGAATATGTGTGGGGTTAGCGGCCTGTCTGTCTGTGTACATATATATATATATATATGCCAGAGTTTCCTGTGCTTGTATTGGTATGGTAGGCGTTGCATAGGTGTGTGTATCGCTGGATGTTTCTGTGTATCTGTGTGTGTGTTTATTACACACCAGAACTCTTGTGGATGCAAAAAGACATATTGCATTTACAGCAAGGAAGCCAACCACATTTTCCCCCAGGGGCCACGAGCAGTCAACTGAAAATGGGTTATATTTCCTCTACTGTCAGACTTGCCAAAAATAGTCCCCGTCCATTGTTTTCGGAATTTCCTATGCTCTCTGAATGTCTTGCTTTAACTATGTTGATAATGAGCATACTAAACATGGTCAAAAACCAAATCACACAATGCAGGTCTATTCAAATTTGTGGTTCTATTCATATTTTTTCTACAGTCTCAATATGACTTGTGTGTCTGACGGACCTGACTTAGCATGTATGAGCATATGGTAGACGGTTTCTCCCACGTAAGAAACGACGACTGCCTGGAGACCTTCATCTGTCAGAAGGGGGCAGTGGGCAGAGACAGGAGTGTGGGACAAGAGAGCAGAAGGAATGCTGGGAATGGTTGTTGAAGACTGTCAAGTGGGTGTCAGAGGCAAAGGGTTATGGGGAAGACCTGGAAATCCAAGGTTGGATTGATCAGAGGCCAGAGACAGACAGCAGTGTTAGTGTATTTGGAGGAAAGCCACAGAGGTGGCTCCGTCAAGAAAAAGATCATCTGAGGTGGAAAGCTGTTAACCTGCGTTTTTCTCCCATCTCTTCAGGATCACCACGACCGTGGCCTGCAACATGGATCTGACCAAATACCCAATGGACAAGCAGACCTGCACTCTACAACTTGAGAGCTGTGAGATTTCCCCTAAGCTTTCCCTTTCCCGCAAGGCAGAAACATTTACATAACAATATCAGTAATAGTTCGTGAACATTCCTAAAGTAGTTTGAAATTATATGATACCATCTCAAAGAGGATACAGGAATGTTCCTGCGGTCACAACCTCTTTTTACAGGCTCTTAACTTAGGTGTTGTTCTGATGGATGAAATGTAGGTATCGAGAGGACATTTCTATGTTTATGGCATGTACATAAAGCTTTTGAATTCACATTAGTGGAAGAAATTCCACGAGCCGAGAGAGTTTGGTTGATGTTCCGTACCAGAAATTTCTCAGTTGCCACAAGCCAAGAAGCAAAGCCTGGCAAGCTATTCAGCCACAAATTAGTGTTAAAAAACTAATGAAACATATGAAAAATTTATGTTACCCTCCATAGCAAATGAAAAAGTATAGTGTGGGTATAAAATGCCTACAAAAAGTATTCACCACCCTTGGATGTTTCACCCTTTTGTTGTTTTTATTCATGAAATCATGGTCAATATAATTTGGCTTTTTTGACAGGAATTTGCCAAAACAATGTCTTTAATATGAAAGTGAAATCAGATTATATAAAGATCAGATGAATATTCACCCCTTCAGGTCAGTATTTAGTATATGCACCTGTGGCTGCAATCACAGCAGTCTGTGTGGATATGTCTCAATCAGGCTGGCACATCTGGACACTGCAATTTTGCTCCATTCTTCCTTGCAAAACAGCTCAAGCTCTGTCAGGTTGCTTGGGGATCGGGTGTGAACAGCTCTTTTCAAGTTCAACCACAAATTCTCGATTGGATTTAGATCTAGGCTTTGACTTGGCCACTCCAGAACATTCACCTTGTTGTCTTTGAACAATTTCTGTGTCGCTTTTGCTGTATGCTTGGGGTCATTGTCTTGCTGGAAAATAAATAATCTCCCAAATCGTAGTTCTCTTGCAGACTGAGTCAGATTATCCTCCAGGATTTGGCGATAGTTTTCTGCATACATGTTCCCCTCTACCTTTACAAGTCTTCCAGGGCCTGCTGCTGAGAAGCATCCCCAGAGCACGATGCTGCCACCACCATGCTTCACGGTGGAGATGGTGTGTTTGTGGTGATGTGCAGTGTTTGGTGTTTGCCAAACATAGCGTCTAGTCTGATGACCAAAAAGCTAAATTTTAGTCTCATCAGACCAAAGAACCTTCTACCAATTGACCTTGGAGTCTCCCACATGCCTTTGGGCAAATTACAGGCGAGATTTCATATGAGCTTTTTTCAACAGTGCCTTACTCTTTGCCACTCTCCCATACAACTTTAACTAATAAATAAAATTATTAAATTATTACTTACGACATTGCCTCTGTGGCGTGTACAGTGAGAATTAGTGTGGTTAGCATGTGAACAGATGCGGCCGGCTTCCTCAAATGACTAACGCAAAGTGATCTTACAAACGTGGAACTCTTTAAGCATGACAAACACTTCAAAATAAAAGTCCAGCCAACATTATGCCTTATCAAAATAAAAGTCCTTCCAACATTATGCCTTAAAGGCAACACAATATTGATTCTGGAGATTTGGACAGCAGGGTCACTTATATTTGTCCCACAATTTTGATTAATAAAGCTATATTTACCCAAAATCATTGTAAAGCTGTTACTCTACAGAACCAGGCAAAAAATATAGATAAATCTAATCAGCCAGTTGCACTTATATTAGAATATGGCCCAGCCCTGGCCTACTCTGGCTAATGGTGCTTGTTTACTGTTAGATCAAAGTTGAATAAATATAACATCACATAATTATCACTCTAAATCACTTGAAAATTGGTTACCATTTTGTTTTCATGTCCTCAGTCTGTTTACCATAGTCACCTTACTATCTTCAGTTTTTCTGCACAGTATATTGTAAAGTCAGAGGTGTTTTTTTTAAAGCTTGTCTTGCTTCTTGCTTTCGTGATTAAAGATCGGACTGAGGCAAATCACTCTTTTGCCTTGCATTCGTTCTGGATTAGAGGACTGTGAAAAGAGCCCTAGTTGCATGTCTTGTTGGAATGTCTGTCAAAGCTTAATGTTAGCAGATTAAATAGACAGGTTGGAATTTTAACACATTAAACTTCCATAGAAAAACAAGAAGTGACACTTATAATTTCTCCTCTACGAATAACCATGAGATAGAGTGGTACATTTTGTTGACTTTGGCTATTTGATTACCGTGAAAAACTTGTTGTGGGGCATTTGTACTGAAGCTATTCAGCATCAGACCTTGACGAGGCAATACTGACGAGGCAAAACTCAAACTAAGACAAAACATATGCCAGCGGGAGTCTGGTGGAAACAATCATATCTTCAAAGAAGTATATATTTATTACAGACAGACCTCTCCATAGCTTTGTCTTCCCCACTGGTTCTAAATTGATATGGACTGTGAAATCAGTTTTGTCTGTTTTCTACACATTACTTTTGAATTGATTCAATGACTTTGGGATTAATGTGCAGACTTTCAGTTTAAAAGCAATATGTGATCAACTATTTAGAAATGACAGCCGGTCTTGGACACAGCCCCCTTATTTTAGGGTACCAAATATATTTGGACAATTGGCATAACAGGTGCTTCTTATAAAGCTGGAGTGTTTGCATTGTTTGTGCCTGTTAAATAAAGATGTCAATGTGTGGTCTTGATTCCAGTCATTGCAATTGCATTTGCAATCTGTTCTTTGTGTACTCTGGTACATAGAGAAGAAAGCCCTGGTGACCTCAGTGATGGGAACAACGTGGTAGACCATTCCATTCACAACATAGCTGAGAATGTGAAGCTGTAACGCATTTAGATTATGAAGGGTGCGGTTAAAGTACTGCTTCCACTATGTTCTTTTTTTAGTTCGAGTACATTTGTTGATCAAGAAGTACGTTTCTGTGAAATGGTAAAATATAATTTTCTCCAACAGCTTGATATGAGAGTATGGTGATTGGTCGACTGTTAGATGAAAAAGGCGACTTTGTTAATCCTGAACAGGGAAAGAAATACTTATCTGAGCTCTGATTGAAGATCTGGCACATTAAAGTGGCAACAATGTTTGATACCATTTTTATGTATTTTTTGATAGCAAAATGGTTTCGCACTGTTGATGGACGACAATTTATTTTATTCCTTCCCGACATAATTTTTTTTTTTTATATGTATTGCCTAAGTCGGCACACGCTGTCAGTGAAAAAATAGCAACATCATTTTTCCCACTACAGTAACTTTCCAATTAGGTATGTTGCCAAATATTTCCCTTTGCTTTATCTCTTTTGTGAATACATTTTTCAAACTTTCATAATTTCTACATTGCAGTTTTTTAACGGTTTGTTTCTTTGTTGATGCATGCGTATCAACTGAAACGTTCATACATTCTCCAATTGGTGACTGGAGGACCCTCCCTAACCGTAGAGGCTGTGGTTGACTAGGTCCATCATACCCCACAACCTCAGATCAGAGGACTACATCCCCGCAATAATCAAGAAGCCACACCAGTGGATGTCCCAATTAACAGCATTACAAAAAGATCTCTTCCATTCTGACACGGCAACACATCAATGGAAGAGTCTATCTTCCTCTGTACCTTTTGGTTTGGGTCTGTAGCGATGCATCATATAGTCTTTACAAAGGACTGCCACCTGCACTTCAGTAACATCCTATGCATGACTCCAGTGACAAAGCGTGCTGGCAAGATCCCTGCCGACCCCTTCCACCCTTGTTACCCACCGTTCAGCAAATGATCTTCCAGCAGGAGGGGGGCAGGCCTAACAGTGACCAAAAAAATCCAGCCTACTGAACAGATTCCCATGCTGTGGCCCACAGTAATCAGCCATCTGCCTTACAGAGACTAACAAGACTGTGCTCTCCACATCAAGCCACCTCCAAACTGCTTACTGCTAATTAAACAGCTGTACTGTACTACTCCACAAACTCTACCCATCATCTACGTTCCTACTTCTAGACAGATGCAAATACTTTGTAGATGTACTTCATGATAGTTATTTCTAAGGCATGCTGTATGCATTATGTACAGTATGCTAGCTCTTTTCAATATGCATGAAAATATTCACCAATCAATCAATTTCGAGGGCTGAGATTTGTAAATCTCCTCTTGGCTCTCTTACCTCTTTCATGTTTTTGGGTGGGAGGGTAAACAATGTGCATGTTCTAGTGAATGTAGGCAATGTTCCCTCACTCTCAGGCTTCCTTCAAGGCTGGGATTAGTTCTTCCTTCTGTGGAATGTGATTCCCTGAGACTTGGGAAGGGGTCTGAATACCCAAAGGCATTCTACGAAAGATTAATTTATATAACCAGCGGCTATTGTTACAAAAAATATAAATACACTTTTTAAAGGACATTTCAAATTGTTATTCATTCTATTGGATATACTTGAGATTGAGGAACCATCTAGGAACCATCCATTATTTGTCAGCAAACACTGGATTCCATACGGTTGTGGGAATAAGGTTTACACAACTGCAATGTCCATATCATTACAGGTATTGCTTTTGTTTTACGAAAATGTCTAAAAGTTGATGCACAGTTCCTTTTCTGTTTTAAAGCCTAATTTGAGCTTTGTTGCCCACGCCTACCACTAGCAGATGTTGACTTCTCTTGTAAAATGAGATGAAGACAGTGTTCTCAGTCGGCTTTAATGACAGTCCGTTTTAACCTGTTATCCCTAATTGCTTCATGGGCACTTAATAAGGCAACCCCCCACAATTATGAGGGATTGGATTTAAAACGGAAGTAATTGTGCGCAATTAACAAATAAAACAATGCGATGTGGAAAGCCTACATCACGTAGCCAGGGTATTTCTCGCCATACAATTAACATTAAACACCCAAGGTGTGCTATTTATATATCAAAATGGTTAGAATATCACAACGTTTTTGTCAGACCTGTTGTGAATGGTCTCATATCATACGCCTTTACGCCAATTAGCATTTAGGATGTGAAACACTTGTTTCTAAACATTCTGCAGAGCTCTCTCTGCCTGTGCACGCTAATATGACGCAATTGCAACTGAAGAACTAAGAAAAGGAGCTGTCCGTCTTTATTTATGCACTCTTTATTTAAAACGTTTTTTTCCCCCGCCCATCTTCCAAACACTCTTGAAACCCAACCTCTTCAAAGACTATGTTGCCGTAAATAATCCCTCAGCACCCCTATCACCACCAAAAAAAGAAAACACGAACAGTCTTTCCTTGATCTAAAACTAGAATTTTCTCCTTCCTTCCAGCATGAAGTCTGCTGTTAGCAGGGAAATACATTTATGCATTTCCATAGTAGTCCAATCTAGTCATCTCAAGAGATTAATGCATAAACTTTAATCATCCACGGAGTGCAATGTGTAAAGAATTCCCAAAAGTTAGGTGCTTTTTGGTGCCTGTAAATGTACTGTATACATGTGAGTATCTCTGTGCGTGTGTCTGAGGGGGGGGTATTTATCTGTGAAAAACAGAAAGCTAGCCAAGGTATGTACATAAGTGGGTGATCTTCATTTATTTATTTGATTATATACGAACCGAAACTGGGTCATGACCAAAGCTGCCTGTAACTCATGGAAACATGTGACAGTGTCTGCCTCCGTCGGCCCAGCCTTTTATCCTTGGCTGGCCGCAAAACCCTCTTCACGCTAGTCCGCCCTCGCCAGCCCTCCGCAAATTAGGATGACTCCTGCGTTGTCTCTAATGGGGTTGTTACATAAGCCTGTAGCTGCAGAGAGCCAGCTAGGGATGAACGCAGCGGGATCGGGAGCAGAAGTCCCTGTCTTCTCTGTTCCTCACCCACCTCCTCTCTCAGTGTCTTCCTCCTTTTTCTCTCCCCTCTTTCTCTGTCTCTTCCTATTTCTCGCTCTGTCTCTTGCTCTCACCTTTCATCTCCCAATCCTTCTCTGTCTCCCGGCTTCTCTCGCTTCCCTCCTCTGCACTTTGTTTTCGCTGGCGACAAGTTGTGCTAAGCTGAAGCCATGTCGCCTCAGAAGCAACACACGCCAACAAAAAGAAATTCCGCCGGAAAGAGCTGCTGTCCCACTCATCCCACAATTAGTATTTTTTGCTTCTACATTACAGCCAGGTCGTGGATGTCCTGTTTTATTTTAGCAGCACAGTGATCCTAGCGAGGCAGTGAGCATATTATTCTTTTCAATATGCTGCCAAAAATGGAACACCACTCCCAAATCCACCCTCCACTTCCAATAGGGAAATTTAAAGACAAAACAGGGTGAAAGGATGGCAGTGACATATTTAGCATCTACAGACAGGAGGAAAGGAGTTGTTTTTTTTATCCATGTTTCAATAGTTGCGTCACGATAGACTCTGGCCACAGCTGAGGCCGCCCTAGTCACGTTGGTTTTGTTTTGTCGTTTTTTACAATCCGTACAGCCATTTTTAAGAGGAGTCTCTCTTAGTGTCTTAGAGTGTAGGACATTTGAATAGGCAAAAAGCTTTCACCTCTCCGGGCTTCAGGGCAGTGCACTTCTCGGGCTTCCGAGCATCTCAAGACAACCCTGATGTCCTAATGTAACTGTTCCCAGGCTACGGCACAGAACTGCAGTGCCAGCACATGTTTCAAATCCACTTTGCACATTGCACTGACCCCGCAGCCCCCGACAATAATGAGTTCCGCAATCTGTCAGAGAAAGGGCAAACATAACAACACTGAATTTACAAGAGATATGTCTCGAGCCTCAGCGGCTTCAAAGTCTCAGTGGCTTTTCATCAGGGTGCTCTGCATACTACATAGAATACACTTTCCTCAATAATGTACGACTCCCTGGGCTTTCATAAATGTTGCGTCTCACAGGAGATGTGCGAAGGCAGAAGGCTTATAGCCTAATGAGCCTTAAAAAAATCAGATCATCTGTCTGATGCAATTCAGAGAACGTAATACCTGCATGTGCCTCTGTAGGAGTGTTTTAAAAACACACTTTTTGGCGCCCCGGGAATAGGATGACATGTTGTTTCTTTACAGCTCAAAAAGAAAGAACAGACAGGGCATGACAGAAGAGAAAGTGGCAGAGATATGTTTATTGTTCCTAAAAGTATGTTTTAAATACAAGTTTAACTCTTTTACTAAACTGTTTCTAAAAATGCAGTTGTTTAAAAGTACCAAGCAAATTGAGATTCTTGGAATGGTCATTCCCTACTGGATAATACTTATGTATAAATGTGCCAAAACAATCTCACTAGCTTGTGGTTGGCTATGCTAAACTTTGCCTCACTAGCCTTTCATTTGGAAACAATAGTGTTAGGATGTTATTGGAAATTTCTTCTCCAGTCAGTCACCTTGCTTCTTATTCTATACCGCCCTCTTCAGGTCAATAACTGAACTATGTCTTATAATGATATACTCTCTAAAGGCAGGAATGGTAAAAAATAATGTATGTTTTGGTGGAGACCACTGTTCAAATACTATGCCTGTTAGCTCCAAAGTGCAGGTCGGTGGGCTGTGTGCATTTTTACAGACAGTTTAATTGATGAGCAGTCTTACAGTCTATTTAGACTACAAGAGTTGTGACAACCATTTTGTTTATGTAACATTAACACAATACGTAAATACTATTTCTGATTCACACCAGCAAGGAGAAACACATGTGTGTGCAGCGTTTAAGTTAGACATTTAGGGCATATATACTCACTGACAACGTTGTTTATCTGGTAACTGACAATGGCGCTCTCTGTCAAGCAAGTGTTGTTGCTGGTGTTACTAGAATAGTTTCGCTGCCAGTGTGTTTATGGAGCTGGAATGACTTCAGAACCAGACATCCTATAACACCACTCATTCACTCCAATACACATTGAGCAAGACATGGTCTTTAGATCCCAGTAGCACGGAGAGTGTCTGTCAGAAAAGTGTCCTACTTTTTCTCAGATGTTGATGTGTGATAGCTGACATTTCCCCCGTTTATACTTGTAAAATACATCTCTGATGCAAATCTGGCAACAAAGACTTGTTCATCTAAATAAAAAAAACATGTTTTAATACACTCTTGTGATAATTGGAGGGCTGTAGCTATTGCTAATGTTAATCTTAATAAAACATAAACATAAGGTCATTTGAATAAAACATTAACATTGTGAAGCTTGTATTCTTTCATACTCTTTCCGCTCAGCCTATTATTTGAATATGACGATTTGTATTTTGTAAATGAAATAAATTCATTTTGTGTGATGAAAAGTTATAGGATAGTCGCTTAGTGTAATGGACCTGTCTTAGATTTGAATCCATCTTTCTTCTTTTCCTCTATCTCACTCGCTCTGTACTACCCTCCCCCTCTCGTCATCTTTGTCTCTCGGTCTCTCTTATTCTTTTTCTCCCGCTGTCGGTCTCCCACCAAATTCATTTTCAGCTTTGACTTTCAGTTTCTCTGTCAACAGGGGGTTATAACATCAATGATGTGATGTTCTGTTGGACCAGAGGGAACGAGTCCGTCAGTGGTTTGGACACGTTGCGTCTGGCACAGTACACTATTGAGGACCACTACACGTCTGCGTCTGAGGCCATCTATGAAACCGGTAAGACTTTAACCTCCTTCCCTTTTCTTTCTACTTTCACAAATATTGTTCGCCTACTTTTCCATGAAGTCTCTTATGACAGACAAAGGTATTAACTGGCAAGCTAGCATGAAATATTTAGATGCATGTGACATAAAAATATTTAATGGTAAGAAGCTATCGGAGATGACGCGCACAACAGGCATCGACTACAAATACATTTGAATCCAGCTATGAATAGCCACGTTTCGTCTTTTCAATTGATTGTTTGGTTGAAATTTAACCCAGAAGAATGCTGGGGTTCACGGCCTGTGTGAGGACACACACAGCGCTGTGAACGTCACCTCCATTTTGTGGCTGTTCATTTTCCAACCAATGACCTGGCATCACTCAAAGTCGGTCATACGGGAGCTATGAAAGTTGGAAAGTCCCATCCAGTTTTTCTACATTAGAATGATGAAAGCTCCCAAAAACAATGTTGTTAAGGCACTTAAGAGTTACAAACAAACTGGTTCCCATATCTCCCTGTTCCTCATGTGGCTACGTCTCTCCGACACAGGCCACTACCCCAAACTGATATTCCACTTTGAGCTGAAGAGGAGCATTCTGTACTTCATCCTGGAGACGTACGTTCCCTCCAGTCTACTGGTGGTCTTGTCCTGGGTCTCCTTCTGGATCAGCCAGTCCTCCGTCCCCGCAAGGATCTGTATCGGTAAATCACTCTGCTCTTCTAAACCAGGGTCCCGCTAATCACAGCCGATTCTGTTTTCCCCTCAAAAAACCTTCACAACCCTTCTAGGAAGCCTGCTGAGCTGAAGCTTTTTGGTAGATTAAAATGATGTAGCGTGTAGGCGTTTGGGATGATTCAGCAGTTCACAAGTGAATTGGATTTTTGTAGTATTGTCCTGTTGCTTCAGCCAATGTATTTAGGGCAGCCAACTCAAACTCCATGTTCTATATGTCTATGAAAAAAAGGTAATGAGCTGGCATCTAGCCAGAAAAGTTAGTTGAGGTGCTGACTAACAGAGATAAAACCCCTGGCTATAAACAGAAAGTTGCACACTGTATATGCTTCCAGTGATTTATTGTGTGAAACCCTGTTTCAGCATTAACATGCTTGATGTTGAATCGTGGGGGGTTTTTGCTCAGTAAATCACTGGGGGCTAATACACAGAATGTGCAACTTTATTTTTGTTACAATTGCCAGATACTCATGAATCACTATGTTTGCATTGTCAGTGAACTTAAAGTAAAATTCCAGAACACAGAGGACGCATTAAAAAATTCAACAAATCATCCGACTATTGTGTTGGCTTTTGTGACAGGGGTGACCACGGTTCTGACCATGACCACACTGATGATGGGCGCCAGGACATCGCTGCCCAACGCCAACTGTTTCATTAAGGCCATTGATGTGTACCTGGGCATCTGCTTCAGCTTCATCTTCGGGGCCCTGATTGAGTACGCCGTGGCCCACTTCTGCACCCTGAACCACCCCAACTCCAACATTGTCATGGTGAGGCCCTCGCCAACGTGATCGCCCGCGATGAAGGTGTTCTGGTCACCACCATCGCACGACCATAACTGTTGGTTCACCATCATTGCCGACGTTCATGTCATGCTGGTGACTGCACACTGGTGATCCCATCGTCATCCCATTCTTCCCCAGTCATGATCAGTGCCGACATGTTGGCGGCGGCTGAATGCTTGCATGTTCGGCCTAAACTCCCAAGTGTCATTGCATCAGCTGTTCGCTGCGCAAGTAAGCTAATCTCTGTTCCTCCTTTCACCCCTCCATTCACTCTACCCACCACACCCAGTACGCTCATCAGATGGGGGGATTTGACGAGGAGATGAACGGCATGGTCACCACTATTGCCACAGAAAACAATCGAGCCAAGAGGCGCAAAGAGAAGGCTGCGGCGTCCTTAGTGGCGACGGCGGAGCTGGAACTGGGTCCGTCCAGCCCCAACGGCAGTGAGCCCAAGCCCGAACCCCCTGAGGAGAACCCCAACAGCTGTCTCATAGTCCTGGACCTCCTCCGCAAGGTCACGCGTAAGGCTGCAAACTGTTGCCACGTGGAGAACCCCCACTTAATAGATAACTACTCCAGGATGACCTTTCCCCTTTCATTTATATTCATCAACCTGCTCTACTGGACATATTACCTGTACTTGTAACAGACAGGGTTCTGTGTGTTTGAGTGTGAAGGTTGGCGGGTGTCTGATGCTCAGCGTTCCTGTGTGCTTGTGCGATTTGTTCATGTGTTTCTTTCTCTCACACAATGCAGATTTTTACATTAAGTGTTATGAGTGGGGCGTTGTGAATGGAGGACCACCAGCCACAGTACATCCTGTCTCCATGCCATGTGGACACATGGACTCGCAGATGAGAGTGGCTGGATGCACTCTGCTATGGTGTGTTGTTGATTACCGAGTTCCTTAATGTGAAGTCTCCAGAGTACTAGCTGGGTCCCCACTTGGTCCAATCTTTTGCTTTCTTGCCCTCTTTCCATCACTCTCTCTCTCATTCTCTGCAATTTTTGCGATTATTCTGTAAATCCAGTGGCCTTGGCTCCCTTCACGAAATAATAAGAATTGACAATCAATGAAGGCCACCGTAAACTAATTTGATTTCCAGTATGTTTTACAAACGAGACAATGGCCAAACACATTAAATTAACAGGTATGGTGCGAATATACAGCCTTGTTGGACATGAGAATAACAGTATTTTGTGGGGCAGGTAGGTAGTATTTTCCACTGTGCTTTGTGATACTAGTGTCTTATTGGTAAAGCAAGTGCATTTTGTTTGATATTTTAGGATGCTAACATTTTCAATAAATGTCAAACCGCTATGGTATTTTAACAAGATCAACATCATCATCAATCATCTGTTCATCCTCTGGGTAAGGGTGGAATGAGCATGCAAAGCATTATCCTTACAATGTGCTTGTGCTCTTTTATGGTATTGTCCTGTGTGATGATGACAAAATTCACTTCATTTTTCACACAAATAAGTTAGAACCAAAGAGATTTCAATGTGATTTGTAATCCTTCACGGTTCTCTTTTGACAGTTTGGCAATTTGTATAACTATTTCTAATCGAAAGTAGTAGCATGCTATATAAGCATGACACAGCTACACTGCAACATTTCACAGTCCTATGCAGAAAAAACGTTCTCAAACATAATGCATGTTTGTTTATTAGCTTGAATATCCAAAGTATTCCGTGCATTTTTCTTTTACAATGCTTTCACCTATTTCCGTCACTTACCACCATATAGTATAGAATAATAACATATTATTCTGTTATGTATTATGATGATAGAAATGCATACATTTGATACATGTACATAATGGACTGTATTTGCAAAAATTGGACATAAAGAAACATTTACAGCACTTGCAAAAACATGTTTTTTTATGTGTTTTTTTTTTTCAAAGGGGTTTTTATATACTTTTTTCTTGTATTTCTTCTGAAATGCAATCTAATGCATTTACTTCTAACATGGTCTTGCTTTAGTGTATTCAAATGAAACTACTTTTTAAATGATGCAATATCATTGGTTATGAGCTACTGAAAAAAATTATGAATCCTATGCTTTCTGCCACAATAACTTTCTTGATTTTTCTGTTTCTTTGCTATTTTAGGTATTATATTTTTATGTTGTTGAGGTTTTGAGGTTGTTGGCTTGACTACGAAATACAGAAAGTGTGTGGTCAATCTAAATGAAGGCAATCTAAAACAAAATGTACTACTCACTGGAGACAAACGTGGGTATTTATATTGGACATACATTTACTGTTAAACTGACTACAGTTTACTGCTAGGGCATCTTTATAAAACCAGTTAGAATCTGGCCTCTTCAAAAGAATACCAATACCAGTACCAAAATAGAGCCAAAGAATCCACTGAATCCACTAAAGAAATATTCCCTTTGTTTCCCTAGAATACCACTTATTACCTTTCCACTTACAACTTGTGTTTCGATGTGGTCCTTTTCAATGCCGTTGTCAGAGAGACATGCTCTCGATCATCAAGACCCTTTTGTTTATGACAAAATGTGTCTCCTCTCATTGACTACATCATCAATGATTTTGCTGCACTCCATGTAGATACAACTGTCATGGCAGGACACATGATATACCGGACAAAGGTACATCAAGCCAAGGCAACCAACCTGACCAATGAGGATGTAAAAAAAGTATAGTCCCACCCCTACCTACTTGCTTCTGACAGACTGATTGGCCAATGCAGAAAGGACAAATTTTCGTAACATTCTTTGGGACGTTGAATGGCAGCGCATCAAAGTGACTTGTTATGGACAGTTCTTGGTAGAGCATTCTGTAAAATGTGTTTATATTGTAACATTTGAATATAGGTTACTTGGTTTGCTTAAATTGTTGTAAATAAATAGTAACACATTGCATGTTCAGTTGATGTTTCAATATTGATTAGGGTAATAAAATAAACTGCCTAAAATCATGCAAGATTGTAATTTTTTCGTTCACCACGTAACTGGGAGTGTACAGATCAACCCGGCATGGTAATACATTTTCTTGTTGTTGATAAATTAAAACATTTAACTTTTTTTCTAAATAAATGCCTCTAGTAGCGTTTAGAATTGAGCTTAACAAGAAATACAACATGAAAACTACTTGAGTTGTTATTTGCAAGGATCAAGTTGAGGCCTTCTACAGGAATAAATGCAGTTTTTGTTTCATGTTGTCATGTCCTGGATGCGGGCCCCTAGCCATCTCTATGCTTTGGGGCTCCCATTCAGGGCATGGCACATGGAGAGGCCTCTAGCCATCTCCATGCCATTGTGGGCTCCCCAGTCAGAGCAGCTGCATTCAGTTGACTCTGATTGGGGAGCCTACTTAGGTCAGGGTTTCACCACACCCGGTGTGGTTTATTGTTTGTGAATGTCTCAACAGCTCACGGTTTGTCTTTCATTTAATTCAATTCAAGTAGATACGCTACATATTATTTGTATTTCGTTTATGTTTGTTTAAACCTTTCATTTACCGTTTACAGTACTTGTCAGTTTATCTGTTTGTTTAATTGGATTAAATCCCCTTTACTTTACAAAATGTCCGCTTTTGGTTCCGCCGCACTACAACACCGTGACACATGTCCTAAAATGTTATTCATTCAATACTATCTAATCCCAATCCCTTAAAATTATCAAAAGTGATCAGACCTGTCAAAACAAAATACAAATATAGTTTAGAAATATACATGACAAGAAAGACAACACAAATAAAATTTGAGTTGTTATTTGAAAGAATTGACACCTTTAAAACCACCTTGTAAATTACTACGAGTATTGTTGAGATTACAATACACATAGCTAGCTATTTAATCGGAATGTGATGTTGTTTTGATATTTTGATGTCTAAAAATTCCACTGTCTCTCTCTGCAGCTCTGATAAGATTTACAACTTGCCTACCGTGCTACCTGGGAGGTGTTTTTGCTTCCATGATACTGATGCATTGCCCTGTTGAGGCAATGTTCGTAAACACAGAATAGGGTCTATACGTTTTATTTTACAGATTCCTTCTGTCCAATTCTAATCAATCCTAATGTCTGTCCCATTCTAATCAATTCTAACCACAATCAATCATTTAATACTGTTGAATGGGATCAGACGATAAAAAACCTGACAAATTTGAGATGTGAATGGTTTGATCACTGTTTTAATGGGTTTTATCTCACTTAATCCTCTGATAATACAACTTAGATGACGGCAAAATGGCCTGCAACTTGTTCAACCCCCGCAAAATTCTAATACACTCCTCCTAGTTAAAGTAGTACTATTGGAAAACTGCCCTACAGTGTTTTCGAATGATGTATTTGTTAGTAGCAATGACCTATGGAAAATAATAAGCACGGTCGAGAGCTGGCCATGACGCATCCACAAAAGTAGTCACAAATTGTTTTAGGGTGTAGATCAGGTAGGTAGTAGGTTTGCAAATATATACCATAAAAATGTCCTAATACCAAAACAGCATGTCTTACATAAAACGCACAGAGGGCAACTATTAATTTGTTATGGTAAGAAATGTTTCCAATTTTACTTTAGCTAACATTATTTGACATTTCCATTTTAACATTTCCATTATTCTGCCAAAGTTGTTATCTTGAGGGTGAATGCATAAGTATATACTTTTAGATTTTCTTTTGCATTAAATAGGCATTTACTTTAGAGGCATGTTTTATAATGTCTAAACAATTGCATAGAGTTTCACAGTCAGTTAAAGATGTGTCATCATTCAATAGCAAAACAACTGGGGAGGAAGGCACATCATTTCCAAATAAAGAACTGACGACAATTCCACATTACTTGGATAAAAAGACCATTGCAATTTGCGAACAAAAACAGCCCATATTGGAAGGTGCTAAAGACGTGTTTTTTATGGAGTGGTATCATCTAAAACTAGTTATTTTGGTAAAATATTCTCCACAGCACATCTCATTGGACCAGTTTCTGATTAGTCAGAAAATAGATTTTCTATTTTGTCATCACTCTGTTATTTTCTCTACCTCCTTATTACACATAAGAAACCAATTGTGCATGGAACATCTATTTTCTTTCAGTTTTTGTCAGTAGAAAACACGTCTCTAACAAATTGCATTATGTCTGTAAGAAGATTAACATCACAAAATGTTAATAAAACAATCCTAAAAGTTTGTTTTGCAATGCAGGGGCATTATTGGATTGTGTTAGGACACCAGTGATCGAATAATGAAAAGCAGATCTTTTTTATCATGTCAACAAATGTTTTAGCCCTACTCTATATGGCCAAAGCAGGTTTATTTAACATTATAAAATGTCACAGTAAAAAATTACTTTTGCTATAAATTCCTTATAAAGCAGTTGCGCTAAAATGTGTTTATTAGCAAGCACAAACATTAGAAGGCAAACATGCTCACATACTGTATCCTAACTTTTGATAGCACAATTTTTGCTCATCATTACAGTCTTTTTTTAAATGTATGTGCCACATTTATCCAAACTAAGTTTCAAACTCTCAGTTGACACTGTCACCTAAAAACATATCCCTAATAATTTCATCAATCGTAGGAAAGAGTTAATTTGTTATGTTGTATGTTTGTCTAGTCCCCAGTAGAGGGCCTTAGTAGGGTATTTCAATTGAGAACTGCTCAGAACTTTCCAGACAGAGACTGATTTAAGCAGGTTATGGAGAAGTGAATGTTAGAAAACAGTTTTTTAGCAACAACACAATAAAAAACAGAGATAAGAAGAGGTAGAAAGTTCTGAGGAGAAGTTGAGGGGGCGAGGACAGCTATAGAATTTTTCTTTTTCAATATTAAGTACACTTTGGGTTTCAGTATGAAAACACGCCACCTGACATTTTGATAATCCTGACTCTTGACATTGTATCATTAAATACTTCAGACTGTGTACATACAGTAAATTAGGTAGTGACGTTACAGCCTAATAGTAGCTAAATGTTCATTTAGGTACCATACGCCTGTCAATGAGGTCATATACATTCAACAATGCAGTCTGGACACAATTGATCGTGTCCTAAGAGTAACGCCTTTCACGTGAAGCAGGTGTATATAGTGCCCTTTGAGAGAAAATAATAGTAAAGGAGCTGCAATTGCAGTTTGTTCTAGTGCTTGTATTCTCATTTGCTATGTTCTATGAAATAACTGTATTATAACTGTAACTCTCTGTGAAGCTGACATCACATGATTAATGGCAACCACACTGAGCCTGCTGAGCCATTGTTTTCATATGAAAAGTGTGTTGCCACTGAACCTAGAGACAGGCTACCTTGGGCATTGTGTCAATATGTCATGCAATTTGAAGAACCAAAAATACAAGCCTCCCTGTGCCGAGTCCTACATCACCAAGTGGTCCTACCTTGCAGTGAGTGCAGCTTCGACCGCTCAACATGTTTTCAGCTTTACAGTTCAATAAGCAGGTTTGGGTTGTTTGCTTCATGAATGCAATCTATTTTAATATAAATGCGTAAAAAAGTAGTGTAAGAATATTTAAACTCTGTAACTTAACCTGATTACTCTTCGTTTCTTTCTTAGTAAGAGACCTTAGACAACAAAATGGAATTGTTTGGAAATAGCTGGCCATAAATGGATTTTATAATTTTATAACCCTTATGGGTTATGTTTCTGAAATATTGCTTTCTACTTCTATATAATATCATTAGATATTTTAACTTACTACATACAAATGTATAAATATTTTCTTTAAAACGGGTTCCCCAGAGGGTGGTGCAATTGAACAGCACTGTACGGGTTTGGAGGCTAGTAATTGAATATGATTGACTTACCTGATCACGCTGTTGGCTCCGTGTAGTGTTTTTTTATACCTCAGCCGAGGTTAAAAAAAATCGACAGGTAAGGACTCAGGTCAAGACATCCTTGCTTGTCTAATCATAATGTGTCTGTTTAGAGCAGTGAAAAAATATATTGAATTAGTTAAAATAATTGGATAGTCCGTTTAAACTACAATTAGATAAGAACGTGAACGTTACTTCAGCTAGCTAGCAAGTAAAGTTGGCAACATAACTACTCTAAACATAACGTTGTGTATCTAATAAATGCAACGTTTGATAGAGGATCAGCTAATAATGTACATCAATTATAGAGAGATAAACATCAAGCACTTCATGTACTTACAGGGCTTGTATGAATTTATTGTAGTCGATTTTAGTAAGGAAGCTGTCAAGTTAACTGGGTATATGCGGTTTGCCACCTTCAGCACTGTGTGTGCGCGAGCAGCATGACAGCCACATGTGATGCAGAATACGAACTGCTGGGCGACCGCACTCGCTTATTGAGGCTATCCCGAACCCAGCCTCAGTCCAGACAAAAGAGAGTGGGGTAAATTGTCTCACAGTTCATACCTTTAACAATAGAGTCGCTATCCCAAAAAACGAACTTTTTGTGACTACATGTTCTATGGTCAACTTCCTGTTCACATGTGGTCCAAAGTCACTCTAATCTGCGATGAGCATAAGTTTCAAATTTTTCCCCTTCAAAAGTAAAAAATGGCACTTTACATTTCATGCAATAAAACATTGTTAGGTATCAACATTTTTATTATGCTTTGAGTAGAGGCGACAATATCATGTTGTTTGATACTTTGGGTGCTGTCCTATGTTGATCTTACCTTGAGATTTTGTATATTTGTGAAGTTTGGAGCAGCAGACAAATCTAACCCAATAATCATAACTACTACACGCCTATTGTATGAGACAGTATACCCACACACACACACACACACATTACATCAAATAGTGTCATGAATTCTGTGTGGTGTAATGAATTGCATTGCGGCAACAAGGATAGTAGACGTGTAAAAAGCCTGTAATCAACATGTAATTGAAATGAGTAAAATTTGTTTTTGAAGGAAAGAGGAAAGGAAAGAGGGAAGAAAAGAAAGAGAGGAAGGAAAGATGGTTAGAAATGATAAAAGAAAGACAAATATTGGCAGCACACCACCTGACATAATGTTAAATGTTGTGAGGCAGGTGAAGTTGCAGAGCAAACCAAGCAGGAGTACAGCAAGGATTTTGACATAAACCATTGACTTCATTAACAGAGAAGTTGAATGTCAGACAGCCATGCTGTTTAAACACTGCATCTGTTTTGTTAATATTTTAAGCATTTCAGCAAGTTATCTGCAATTACTGTGGATCTATGGGCAAGAGTAAATTGGCGGTGCCACTTAATTTATGTGTGCTATGCCAGCATTATTGTTTTGATTGAAAGGTATCATTTGACTCTAGGCATGACTGATTTTATTCTGGGATCATTAATGAAGTTGAATTTGGCTTTGAAATTGAAATTAAAATCTATGTTCACAATTATTATATTTTGGTGTTCTTATGTGTGGATAATCCATTGATGTAGTGTGACAACTAACGCGCTGATGGGACAAACTGTCACAAGTGCACACTCTCTATTAAACGGTCTTCTACTCCGTAATGAAATAAGATATGATGACACAATGAATGCAAAATATGTGCCTAAGACTTTCATTCGGTATGACATTTATCATTGTGATGTATAGTTCCCTGTAAATGTTACACAGTGTGAAAATTATGACAACATACCCCGCTCTCCTACATTTCATATTGTTAAGCAATGTTTTTTTTGTAATTGGAAATAACTTACCTGTTGTTCAATGACAGGCCTGGCACTCAAGAGGCCAATCATATTTCAGGTGGGGCAAGTGCCAAGGTCACCCACTCCTTAGATCCGCCATTGACCGCAAAAAACATTGCTTGAAAACCTAGGGGCTAAATATGTGCTTCAATTTCAATGGTCTGTCTTCCCTCAATAAAACCCTCATTCTACAAAAACAAGGTCTGGAACATACAGAATGAAAGCAGTTAGTGGTGTTTCAGGACAACGTCCGATTCCACCGTTCAGCAGAACCAGAATGGTTTACTGTATGATCACACTGGAAGGTGTACTGTACAATCACCACATAGTAACACTTCTCCAGGCCATGGAGGACTGTGGAGATATAGAGGCAAATAGATGCAGGCACACGCAGGCAGAGGGAAAGGGGAGCGACGGCTATGAAAAAAGTGGGAAAACACTGGAGTTCGTATTCTGGTTGTTGTTCATAATATGGCCTATATATTTGCAAATGCTAATTAATATGATTTAATATGGATCAAAGTATGTTTTTTCATGATTGAATTCAACCCTCTATTAAACATATCAAACTTGATACAAAGTACATAGTAATTAATATTGACCCATAGCTCAGCTAACGTATTGGTCAGATTCACAAGCACATAATACATAAAAAGAATACCTTTTGTTGTTATGCATTGAACGTTTTCAATTTCCGCTGTGAGTGTGGAGTAAATAATGTTCCGTTGGATGCCCTTTTTGGGGTGTGGCCATGCCCTTCCAGAGGTCTGTGCACGGGCCTAATTACATGCCATGACAGGATTCACACATAAAATAATTAGTGAAGTTAATATATATTGTGAAGTTCAATAAATGTATATGAAAGGCTTGATGAATGCCCGTTTATAAACCATGTGTTATACACGGATTTACATTTTTTTTTTTACTTCAGCATTAATACATGTGTGCGGGTAATACACATGTTTTAATTTTAAAAACCATTCGTACCGGAAAACATTTAGCTAATATGATACAGTAGGCATTGTAGGGTTTTATTCTTCAATTTATTTTTATTTTGGTAGTGCCTTATGATAGATGTTTACCAGTGCATGTACGAGTCATAATTCTCTGGGTCATATACTTATACAGGACGTGTCACAGACAAACTTGTAGCCATTTCATTAGTACTGAAATTGACAAACCTACCACAAAAGTAACTGGTATTTTGTATTTCCAAAATTGTGAGGAATAGGCCTTTTTTGCTTGCAGTACTAATTAACTATATTATCTGATCAATAGACATGTCAGTAGTTTTGACAATACTCAGTTGTTATGAAGACGTTATCTGAAAAGAAAGCAATCAGTCTTAATTTTGCAAAAGTTTCAAACCAATTGAGAAAAGCATAGCCCTGAACATAGCTCTTAACCGCAGTCAGGTTGTTCTGGCGGCACCTCTTCCTGTGAATACTTTTAATTTCTCCTCTTACCTTAATTAACCATTTTTACCTAATTCAAATATTGAACTTCAGTACATTTAGGATAATTCACCACCAACACAGCAATATGGTGCAGCTGGATTGGATTGTCTTTCTCTACGGCTATGGTAGCTTAAACAGCTAGGAGGGCACCAGCAAGCAATCTTTGAGTCAATCTCTTTCTTTGCTTTCTGATCCGCTAACAAAATATGACTTTGTTGCTGGCTGTCATGCCGTGCTAATGGAAAAAGTTTAGCTAGCAGGCTAGTTAGATAACAATCTTTCATACTGATTTGTTTGTAAATTGGCTGTACATTTAATACATGCGTGTAGTCATCCTTTTGTGATAGTGATAAATTTTAAGATATTTTGATCTGAGTTCACATTGCCAGAAATAGGCTGGTTCCCTTGTGACATCCCATTCCTTGTAAAACTGTCTGACAAACGTTTTGGAATTCTGACTAGTTTAATAATACAACATAAATAGAAAAGATAAGGTTGAACTCGCATTGGGAATTGCATCTATGGGAATCTATGTTATGTGTAGTTTGTTACATTTATGCTACTTACAACTGGCCAAATCCCTTTTAAAGGTACATGCGGTTACATGTCCTATTTGAAGCATTTTTGCAACTGAATGGTCCCATCTTGCAAACAAATAATTTTTAAGAAGGCAAATCAAGGGGTTCAACAATCGGGTGATTGTGTGACCGGAGTGTAGCTTTAATCATGTTCCTATTTATATGCCATTATCTTGCATGTAAACTGATTCCATATTCTATAGCCTATATTCTGTTAATGTGCGGTATACTTTATGATGTAGGCCTATGTATAGATTGTATATAGATTGTAGTGAGTTTTGAATTATTAACGGCTTTTTAAACAAACTGTTGCACTTCTCTGTTCATTAGTCCTTAATTAAAAATCCATAGGTTATATATCCCAGCCGTCAGTGTAAAACATTAATACTTTTGTGTTGATTATTGGTGTGACGTCTACATAGAAAAATAATTATTTAAACAGTCACAGTGCTAAATCAAATCAGTAAACCAATTAACCCGGTAATATGATATCATGTCCTTCAAACAGAGGCAGAATCATTGTATGTATTGTCTAACATAGCCACAAGGTGGAGGCATCAACTCAGATTTAAACCAAACTGCAACTGCAGTCCAAGGAACTGCTCTTCAGTTCACACATTTTATTAATTGAAAAATAATTAAACCAGTATCAACAGTTGATAACCTCTTTAATGTTATAGGAATATAGAACAAAGCTCTAATATAAAAGTGGTACTAAGTATTAAGGTACATTATCCAAACGTTCTGATGTTATGGAAACACTTAACATGACCTTTTAAAGGTGAAGGTCACGTTTCAATTGTTTTAGTGTTATTACATTCATCTGATGAAACGTCACTTGGTTGCAACAGTTTGTTGTATACTATTTTCATTTTATCTCACTGAAGGACCTTTGCTGGAACAAATGTGCCTTCAGATTCAGCATGAGATCTTTCAAGCACATTTTACCTCTGCATTTGTAAACCAACACAGTCTAGTTGAATGATCTTACAGTTCTTGGACAGTAACAACCAACCTGCCTTTTTCTCTCATAATTCTTTATCTTTACTTGTATATCTCTTTCTCTGTCCATTTGTTCTGTTATTGTTAGAATAGGACTATAGAGGACCCATTGAGCGAAGTCTAGTTGGCGTTGCTGGATTGGGTCCTAATCTCCTCTGAAATCTGTGTTGTTCCCTGTCCACTGAAAACCATGTAATTGGACTGCAATGAGAGACAGGAGTAAAGGATTGTTTATGTAACCATAAAACAAAAAGGCTTGTGATACTACTACTGAACTATCTGTCTCCAGACTTCCCGAAGGGCAAACAATGATGGTTATGTCACAGCTGAATGGGTTAAATTACCCATAGGCCTATCCACACTGCATTGTTCTTAGCCCTGGGCTATTTCAGCCACATGTTAAGTGTGACCCCGGACTAGCTTTGCATCACAATGGTTACACAATGCTGTGTTTTTGGGGCTAACTCTGAAAAGTCCGTGCTAACCCTGCCTTAGGCTAAGTTTAACACAATGCATAAAAAAATTGCATAGCACCGGGATGAAATCTGTAGTCTTCTTGGGCTGAAGTGCAGTGTGAAGATACCTAAAATGGTGATTGGCCAGCAACTCATCAACGAAAATCGAACATCAAAATCAGATTTTATGTCTGTCTATATCTTTTGTGTTTATATCTGTCTATTTAATCATCAGGTTATTTACTCAGTCTGATATGCCTGATGGTCATAATAACATGTTTGGTTCTGTTTCTGTTTACCTTGCTCATTGCATATGGGGATTGCTATTAATAATATTATGGTGATGTTGTTGTTGGTAGTATCGTATATACAATCAGGTGATGGCAGTGAGTTACCCCAGAATAGCAGAACCTAATCCCAAAATATTGTATGTACATTCAAGAAATTTTTAAACTAATACATGTCTGAACTTGCCAGAATGACAACCATCTCTGCAGCACACCATAAATCAGGCCTTTAAGATAATAGCTAGATGGAAGCTGCTCCTGAATAACAAGTGTAATTTTGCCAAACTGAAAGATTTAACTTTAAGCATGAAAAGGACCGAAAGCACACTGCCAAGACAACACCGAAGTTTATCGAAAAGTCTGAATACTCACAGACATGGTAAAATTTGTTGAAATGAAGCCTCATTCCTCCTGAAAAGTGTTGAAGTAAAAAGCTACTGTATCATAGATACTTGCATGCATTTGCTATGTAATAGAATAAAGCAAGGGAGCTGTGAAAAATATGAATTATTGCTAATTCTACAAAGATATTCTAAAATGGCTTGCAAACATTTGTTGGTACTCCTTAGAAAAAATTATAAATAATTGGGTAATAGTGTTATTTTAAACTAATTTGTTTCTTTAATTAGTATCACATGTCTCTAGTCTTGTAATAAATCATTCAGCCAAGCAAAAGTAGTCACTGTGCTGTTTAGTATCATTGTGTGGACCACACTGAACATGGACCAGAGAAAGTAAAGGAGTTGTTGAGGAGATCAGAAAGAAAATAATTGACAGATTGTCCCAGATTGAACAGAAGAATAGTGCAAATGGTAGAAAAAGCATTCATGCCAAAAATATACAAGTTAAACTCCAAGGAGATGGTATGTCAGTTTCAGATTGCACCATCCATCACTTTTTGTGCAAAAGTGGTCTCCATGGAAGAAGACCCAGGAGGACTCCACTTTTGAAACATAAAAAAGCCAGACTGGAATGTGCTAAAATATATATTGTCAAGCCACAATCCTTCTAAACTGGAGCTTTTTGGCAAGTCACATTAGCTCTATGTTCACATTTGACAAAAGGAAGCTTTCAAAGAAAATAACACTAACTACAGTGAAACACAGAAGAGGCTCAGTTATGTTTTGGGGCTGCTTTGCTATGTCTGGCACAGGGTGCCTTGAATCTGTGCAAGGCACAATGAAATCTCAAGACAATCAAGGCATTCCTCAGTAAAACCTACAGCCCAGTGTCAGAACGCTCAATCTCAGTCGCAGGTCATGGGTCCTCCAACAAGATAATGACTTAAAAATTATTAAAAACTAAAAGCACCAAAGAATGGATGAGAACAAAACATTGGACTATTCTAATTTTAGTAGAAAACAGCTTGCTAAGGTAGCTATATTGTGAACCCAAAAATGATTTGCCTTCAGCCACGGTAAAATAGTTTCCCCAGACTTCCAAACAAATGCTCAAAAGGTCTTGTGGAGCAATGCGTCAAAAGTGGAAGCTCATACAGCTCACAGATTGAGCTGGTCTTAGAAAACCTCCTCATCATGGCTGACAACTCTGCTGTGTCGCCATCTCAGAATGACAAACACCTTGTTGATCTCCACAATTATCAAGACAGTCGCTTGCTCCTGCAGGTTCATGCTACAACATGTATAGAAACATTTTACCTCACACAGAAACTAGCACAGGTACTAATCCAGGCACAAACATCTGGACTACTGCAACTCACTGGTAGTAGAGCAACCTGCCTGAGCCATCAAACCCACTGCAGCTCATCTGTTGTTCAACATTCCTATATCTTCCCTGTCACCCCAACCCCCACACTCCACTGGCTTCCAGGTGAAGCCTACATCCACCACAAGACATTTACCACTATCCTAAGCAGCAACCTGAAACTGCCCTTCCCTACCTTTAGGCACTGAAATACTTTATTTAAAGAAGATTTTGAATAATTCTACAACTCCCTGATGTTCTCTTTTATTTTGTGAACTAATACATGCAGGTGTTTCTGTCTTCTAGCTCTTACTTTGTTGATAGCTCCTTTACTGAGTAATGTGTCCTTAATACTTCTGGGTTAAGATGGTTGTCCCACCAAGCTATATTAAGATAAATGCATTTACTGTAAGTTACTTTCCAAAATTAGTGAAATGTAAATGTGTCAAGAAAAAACTAGACATAAATTTAGCAAAAATATAAAATGCATTGGCTTAATCGTCTACGTTTACCAATCAATCACAACACATTCTCCCTTGTACACACACACCAATTGCTATGCTGTTGCATTGCTATGGTATTGCTGGATCTTGACACTGGCTTGAGGCAGAACCAGGCAGTTACTGCTTCATTAAAACATATTTTCATCACTCTCGTAGAACGATATGGTCACTCCCACTATGGCCAACTTCAAATGGTTATTGTGCCAGACTTCAGTGCACAGTGGATCAGTAGCCTGGGAATGAGGTTAACCAGGATACAGCAAGAGCATTCAAAAGCTTCTAATCTGATTAGAACCTTTGCATGCTCTGCATAACATGCCTGACCATTCATAGCATCCAGTACAGTGGTTGCAAACATCACTGTACAATATTCCACTGTTGCAATTATAATGAATTACTCTCAACCAGAACATACGCAGTAGTCTTATAATTAAAAAGTGGTATAGTGTTTTATGAGATTATGAATGAAGATCACATTTAGAGTTTGTTGTGAGTGATTTTCTGAAGTCGTTTGAATGTGCATCAGAGTTTCCCGGAAAATGATGTCAACAGTTATACCAATATCCAAAGGGGGCAGGGATTTCAATCGTATGTCAACTGAAACAGGTGTAGTCCTGCTACATTACAGATTAATCCAGAGAAAGTCTGTATTTTTATGTTTTTCATCCAATGTAAGAAACAGATATTTAAAATGTTTTCAAAATCAACCTGCAGTATCGCAACATCATGATTTTCAGTGATTTTAAGCAAATATACTTTTGCAATAGGGGATTATGCTCAACATTTGGGCATCTAGTAGCTGAACCAATACACTGTATTGTCTTTCAAATTCAGTATTTTGTACATTTAATGTTTTAAAGTAAGCACATCACAGAATAATGCTGATCAATCATTTGCAAGGTTTTTACAGTGGTATGCAAACATGTTTGGCTGGTTTTATTGGTTAATCTCCCTCTCTCTCTCTCTCTCTCTCTCTCTCTTCATCTCTCTGTTTCTATTCTTCTCGCTCTATCTCAGTCTTCTCTGTCTGAACTCACTGATGATGATGAGTCATAGCTCAGTCTGGAGCCACTGCATGCAGTGGGGAACAAAAACATCTTACACACCCACACACATATACACACAAACATTATGTCCTCTTTTACTCTACTCTCCTTTTCTGTCTTTTCTTCGCCTATTTAATTTGCCTATCTCTTTCTCTCTGTCATCAAGGGAGGTGAGATAGGGATCATTGAAATAGATGGTACATTCAGCTACTTCAGGCAAGGGGTAAAGGATAAATGTTACAGATAAAAGGTTAGGTATGATTAGGTTGTTGCTGTTAAGGTTAGGTTTTGATTACGGTTATGATTAAGGTCAGGGTAAATTAGGATTAGTGTTACGAAATAGGACAAATAGAGAATTCAGGTCCCCAGAAATCAAATAAAACAAAGGTATGTGTGTGTTTGTGTGTGTGTGGATGGGTGTTTGGGGGATGCGGTTGGCATGTTGGCAAGCCCTGAGCTCAATGAACTGCTACTGTCTAATTAGGAAGAGGTCATGCTCACACAAGCACACACACAACTATGGTGAACATTAATGTGCATACTGTACACATTCTCATCCAGTGCCGGAAACACAGTGATACTTTTTGTATGTATCCAGTAGAATATCTTGTCACAGCTTTCCTTTCAAACGTCTATTTAAATGTATATTAATATTAAATGTATATAGGTTACCCCCACAGACAGCAACAAATAAGCTTTAAGTTGTGGTCTATCCACCACCTATTTTTCAAGTTGCGTTGGCCCACATATCTGTGTTTTAATAAAAACTGTATTTTTTTCATTTTGCCACACCTCCACCTCTTAAGACCTCTGCAGATATATGAAGGAGCACTTTCTGATGTATATTTCAGCTTTTCTTAAAAAAAAGGAAATCTTTCATAATCCACTCTAGCCTCCTTTGCTGCAGCAGTGTAGTTACTAAACTTAGTTGTGACATAGACACAGTGAAATATTTGGCATGCAGAGCTCAGAGTTTTAAAGGAGTTGGAGTTGGGGAGGTTTAGGGATGGGATACTGAGTATCTAGATGGAATTGGAAGGAACAGCAGAGTTGTCAATTTGATTTTCTTTGATTTTTTCCTAAGTGAGAATTGAATGGGAACACAACAGTCTCCTGTGGGGAAAGTAAGTTATCGAGTCAGCGATAGTCATGTTAAATCCAAAATGGAGTATGTTCTTAAAAAATTCAATAGAACCGAACAACATATTGCCATAATCCAAACATATCTGTTTTCCCACTCAATACTAGAGTTGAAGATCATGCATCTAAAGTATATGGACACATTTTGTCAGACTTGGCCATGGGGATAAGTGGAGTAATAATCTTCTCAGATCTCTTTACCACAGTTCAACAGGCATGTGCACAGGTAGCGGTGAAGGGGGACGACAGCCCCTGCCCCAGGCCCGGCTCCTCGTGGTTCTGTGGGTGCCTTCCTCATCGATTAGATCATTCAACATCAGCTAAAGTTGGTTAAAGTTTACACATTCATATTTATACATTTGCTGGTTAACTAGCTAGTAACCCGAAGCTGTAGTGGTGCTAGCTTTGAATGTATTGCTCAGCAGCAATAAGACATTGCTTCAGTTTCTGCATTAAATGAACACATCTGTAACATTACTAAGATCAGCTGGCTCATTTGAATTCAAAAATTAATATACTATCAGTAAATGTATTCAGCTCAGCTTGTCTGTTTATCCTTTCTACAGTCACATTAAAAGACACAAGATGGGCTAATATACTGCCTTTGCCTGCTGTTCGTAACATGGCCTATATATTTGCAAATGTAAATAAATATGATTTATTTGCATTTGCAAATATATAGAAATCAATGAATACAATCCGACAAACTTTTGTTTATTGTGGTTATTTAAAGCACTCCAACCCTCTTTTATACATCTCAAACTTGATGCAAGTACATAACTATTATAGATCTATAAATGTGTCAATAATTGTGCGTTTCTGGCCATCAAATCAATTTCTACAAACCCATTTAACATCAAATAAAAATATGTGCAGCCCTCCATTGAACTTCAAAATCCCAATTTCGGCCTGGTACCAAAAAGTCTTCCCATCCCTGCTTTAGGCTGTTAAGATAACTATGCTGCTGTGCTTTTTTGTAATGGCTGCGGTGCTAACATGCTGGAGGTTGTGCTCCGGTTCAAACCATGTGTGCCCAGTGCTTTTGCTAGTTTCCTGTCCTGACTGTTACTTACTTGATAACTAGTTTTCCTGTGTCACAGTTGACAAAATACATGTGGCATTGTGTACAGTTTCTCATTGTACTATACAATAAAGTGGTACATAATAAAGGAAGGAACCCCAGCTAACGTATTGGTCAGATTCACAAGCACATTGTATATAAAAATAATACTTATTGTTGTTACACATGAAACAGTTTTGGCTGGCGAGTGTAGGTATTTGTTTTATATAAAAAAAACAAATTGTGTGTGTGTGCTTTTTTTAAGGTTTATCCCCCGCCCCTCCAGAGGTCTGTGCACAGGCCTGACAACTCAAAAAAGAACACTCCTGCTTAATTTTCAAGATTTTTATTGGTCTAGTTTTAAAGTGCATACATCTAGATTATGTATTTCCAATAAACCACATTACCATTTGGGTTCTATTTCTAAGTGATGTTCATGTGAATCATAGTTTAAGAGGTTTTTTTCCAGCCAGGATAAAAGTGATGGCTATCCATTATGTTCAGTGGTTCTGTGGTTGCCTTCCATATGTGTTTTCAGGATGAACTGCTTCTCATTGATTAGATCATCCAACATCAGCTAAAGTTGGATTATGTTTACACAAGAGTTTTAAATCTTCAGTAGAACACAGAGACACAAATACAGTATAAACTCCAACATAAGCTACGCAGACAGATAGGATGTCCAAGATCTCCATTGATATGTGAAACAGGGCATTGATTTGTGTCATTTTCAGGATAGTCAAATTGAAAAGATATCTTGCAAACCGTTTATGTAAATGGACATGTTTTATTGAAATACTGGGAAATGAAGATGAATATTAAGTCACATTAGCGTTATGATGAACAGGCATTTCCTTTGGTGTGTTTACAGTAGACAATCAATGAAGAAAAATATACATCCTCAAAACCTGTGTTAGGAAATGAAGAAATTGACATGATTTCTCATTGTCTTTTAACCTACAATGAAGCACCTCAATGGACATTCTGAAAACCTTCCCATATTAATTTCAATCATCATAGTTCAAATGAGCTCCTGGTAACAGGTCCTAGTTAGGCATATTAACAACAACTCCACCACCGGTTAATTTTCATACCTGTTAAAGCAAACGTAAGGGGAGCCATCAAAGGGAATAGGGTGGACAAAGCACATAAACATTTTAATAAGGCGTAATGGGCTGGCCACATGCCTAGGTTACATAAAAAAACATGAATCCCCTCGTAAAGTAGAACGCATCTACAGATACATGCTAATGCTGATTATAGCATTGTGTTGTAAAGGTTACTCAAACCGTTGGGTTGTGAAGTTTGCATTACCAGGTGTTGTAAAAATGTGTCATGATTGGATTGAGATGTTTGGTGTAAGATTGCAGAAATGATCAGTGGATGTGAACCCTGTTTGACCTAGTGCCATATGATTTAATGCTTGTAACACTGGTCTAGTTGGTAAATCAGTTTAAAAGGCTCAAACATAATTGAGCAACAGTTCAGGGGGGCCATGGTTCTGTCATATTTTTTAGGGAATGCAGCATATCCGGGTGAACAGCTGCCCCGACTGTCACCAAACATTCTGCGAGATCTTTCATTGAGCTGTGGCGTGTTGCCTAGCATGGGTGTCCCATGTACAGTATTAAAGCAGGGCCGCTGGCTTCATGGCTGTTTTCATAACTGCCACAGTAGACTTTTGACCTCCGCTGTTTGCTTTCACCCCCCTTGCGGAGCTTTGGCAGCTGGTGGACAGTGTGCACCTCCTCTGAATCATGATGTATGATGTTTACATAGAGCTGAAATTCCCTCCGGAACAGCAGCCCGCAGTCTAATTAAGATCTGCCAGATATAAACCCACCCATCGTGCATGCACACACACCCTTGCATGTGCACACACCCGCAATGCAACACATGCAAACACACTTGACTTGACCAAACAAACACACAATGTGTCCCCCTGCGCTCTATTGTGCTAAACTTAAAAATGTAGCGGAACAGAGGATGGTAAAAGCACATTAAAACTGACTGGCTAAGTCAAAGGGTGACCTAGACAACAACTAGGGCTAAAAGCTTCATGACTTAAGCTTTGTGCGTCAGAGGCCAAAAGTGGGTCTATTAAACTACAGGTCACATGTCAGCAAGAAAAAGAACATAGTACATGTTCCTATTCACCACTGTAGGGCAAACATCGTGTCCGAGTAGTAAGGTCGATATAAGCAGTCGAGGTTCAAACGAGGTCCCAGCTGTTCCCGACATGGTCCTCAGTGTGAAATAGTCATTTAGTGCTTCGGGTCCTCATGAATATTCATTAGCAGCTTTTGAAGGGAGCTAATTCATATGAATTCAAATATTAGAGAGAGCTCAACTGTTGAGCGCAGCCAAGGACATCTACAGTAGGTGGGAACAGTATGGAAGTTTGGAACTTGTAAATCTGAATATTGGATGGTTATACTGTATACCAATGGGACAGCAAAGACATGTTTTAATTCTTTGTTTTTATACTTCAAACATTTTAATTGGACTTAAAAGAATTACTATGAAGGAAAAGTTACGTACACTGCTCATAAAAATTTACGGAGCACTTAAATAAAAAAACAGGTATTGTTGAACAAAATGTATTAACTTCTTTACTCTACATTGTGTAATTTTTTAAGAACAAAATGACAACGCTCAATGGTAATCAAAATTACCTGAACTGGATTCAAACTCAATAAAATCAAAGTTAACAATTGAAAACACAAGGTGTTCCAATTTACAGTAATTTCCTCACGGCAATTTATAATGTGGCCCCCTTTGCCTGTATGCAGTCGTGACGATGTCTGGTCCAGCTCCCGATGAGTGATGATTACCTCCCAGACCTGGATCAAGTCATCACTGGACTCACACGTGGAGGTCCGTGCGACCCTCCAAGCATATGCCTCCATCACTGATCCATCAAGTCTGTCATGTGTGCTCAGAGCGAACCAGCTCAAATCTGTAATGAGAACGGGAGGTACCAATGGCAGACCTACTAATTCTGAATACCAATCGAGCAGCATGCTGCTGGGCTGTGAGCACAGGTCACATTGAGGATGTCGGGCCCTCGTGCCACCTTCATGGACTCTGCTTCTGACAGTTCCATAAAAGATTATGCACACCAGCCCGCTGGAGGTCATTTTGTTGGGCTCTGGCAGTGCTCCTCCTTTTCCTCCTTGCACAAAGGAGCAGACACCGGTAATGATACTGAGTTGAAACCTTTCTGTGGCCCTGTACAGCTCTCCTCGTGTAACCACTTGTCTCCTGGTTTCTCCTTCATGCTCTTGAGACTGTGCTGGGAGACACAGCAAACCTTCTTGATTCACAATCGCTCATGCTTCCTAACTGGACAGACTGATATAAGTTTAATAGACTTGTATACTTTGATGATTGCTTTTCCCCTTACAGTTTTTAAACGGTATAGTATATTTTGGTGTTTATATGTTTAGTACATTCATTTCATTTTTATTTAGAAATTATGAAACTTTTTCAGTAATATTTATACTTTTAAACTATTATTTCAGAACTAACTATTTCAGGACACAAAATGTACCGGGGCAAAATATCTAGAATGTCTAGAAAATCTTGAATGTCTAGATCAAGCGCTTACTATGCTGTCTAACTGACTTAAGTCGACATACTGTCCGAACCAGATGCTCGGTATTTCTCTCTGTTGATCCTCTGCCAGACCTGTACTGCAACTGTCTAGTTTGTTTTGAGGTATAATTGCCTTACATTTAATTTTCAGAAAGGAAAGGCATGTTTACTTGGTTTTAAATATGGACATTATCTCAGCTAGTGAATCACTTTCTGTTCTCCCTTTAAAGTTAAGTTAGTAATTTAAATAAGTTAAAAAGTGAGCATAATAAGTTAAAGTTCAAAAGTTCAAAAGTTAAAAGGAAGAAGGAAACGTGTAAATAATTTGCTTGTTTCGCATGGTCTGCTGCCTCCTACTGGTGAGGAGTAACGCTATAGTCAAACATTCTTCAGTTGAGCACACATATGCAAGACGGACAGTGCTGAATTTGTGTGCTGCTGAATGTATTATGATATACTTCTGCCTTGGAGTAATATGTTTAAATAATTACATAATTGAAATAAGTTTTGGGAATGACACATTCATTTCCATAAAGTCTTCTACCTCAGTTTGTATTATGCAATTGCAAAGAAATTGCCATGAAAATTAACTCAATCCCCCAAAAACATTTCGACTGCATTTTAGCTTTGCCACAAAAGGACCAGCTGACATCATGTCAGTGATCCTCTTGTTGACACAGGTAAAAGTGTTGACGAGACCAAGGCTGGATATCACTCTGTCATGCTGATTGAGTTAGAATAACAGACTGGAAGCTTTAAAAGAAGGATGGGGCTTGAAATCATTGTTCTTCCTCTGTTAACCATGGTTACATGCAAGGAAACATTGTCAGTTATCATTGCTTTGCACAAAAAGGGCTTCACAGGCAAGGATATTGCTGCTAGTAAGATTGCACCTAAATCTACCATTTATCGGGTCATCAATGACTTCAAGGAGAGAGGTTCAATTGATGGGAAGAAGGCTTCAGGGTGCCCAAGAAAGTCCAGCAAGCGCCTGATTCAGCTGCGGGATCAGGGCACCACCAGTGCAGAGCTTGCTAAGGAATGGCAGCAGGCTGGTGTGAATACATCTGCACGCACAGTGAGGGTAAGTCTTTTGGAGGATGGCCTGGTGTCAAGAAGTGCAGCAAAGAAGCCCCACTTCTCGAGGAAAAACTTCAGGGACAGACTGATATTCTACAAAATATACAGGGATTGGACTGCTGAGGACTGGGGTGAAGTTGTTTTCTCTGATGATTCCCCTTTCCGATTGTTTAGTGCATCCAGAAAAACGCTTGTCCGGAAAGGTGAGTGCTACATTCAGTCCTGTGTCATGCCAACAGTAAAGCATCCTGATACCATTCATGTGTGTGGTTGCTTCTCAGCCAAAGGAGTGGGCTCACTCACAATTTTGCCTAAGAACACAGGGTCAACAATGCAAATATTGACTTGTTGCATGTACCTAATGTAATTGTCAATAATAGCCTTTGACACTTATGAAATGCTTGTAATTATACTTCAGTATACCATAGTAACATCTGACAAAAATATCTCAAACACTGCAGCAGCAAACTTTGCCAATACTTGCGTCAACTTTTGGCCACGGCTTTAGTTGCCATGGAAGTACTATATGTTTGGAGTTACTGTCTTGACTATTATTTCTTAAGCGGATTTCATTCATTATGGAATGCATTCTTAAGCATCCACTGAGGTTTCATTGGCCTACTAGGCAATTTGCACTTGCTTGGCCAGACAGTTAAAATATTTCTGTTATTGTTCCAAAAGGGTTCATATAAAAAAAAAGAATTGTTTGAATGTGCATTCAGATACTTTCAAAAAAGATATACTTAAAGTCTGAAAAAAATGCCTGTGACACGTTTAATGTATATGCATGTTATATTAATTGTGTATGTACATGGATTTATTCACAGTCCACCAGTGCATAAAATATCCTGAAGTATTTATTCCATTTTTAAGGTCAAATCTGTTGTCACAATCAACGTTTGTATGTTATTGCTCAGTCACATTTGAATCAGCCTACAGTGTGTCACAACCCCTACTAGGTCCTCCCATGAGACAGATTATTTCTGAGATGGCTGTTTTTGTTGGGGGTTTGGAGGGCTAAGAAAGAGCCTGTCTGACCTGCAGACACAATGACGGGATGTGACATCACAGAGTGTCTGGGGTTTCTGGGTATTTGGCAGGTTTCTTATTGTTTCCAGTTAGCAGTCAGCATTTTGCTCCACACCGGGCGGCTTTTTGGCAGCCTGGTTCACACAGTATCCAGTCCTCAGTAAATGAAACGGTGGGGAAAGCTGCATGAAAGGGTGGCCCCACCAAGCAACTGAGCAAATTGGTCTTTCGAGGTCCTTCTCAGAGAGCTCAGACCTTTTGTAAATTGGTAGCTGCGCAGCATGTCTTTAACCTGAGGGGAATTAAAAAACATGATGAGTCTTTTTGTTGTCTTTGATCGTTTTCCACTGAAGCGTTTCAGTGAAATTCTTGGTGGGTTTTGAAAATTTGTTGAACTTCAGTAGTAGTAGTTTTCAAGATAAAAATCCATGCTCACTTCTATGATGTGGAAGGTGAGAGTGAAATTAAATAATTACATTGCATTAATCTTGGAAACCCAAAACAAAATCCAATTACGTAATCAGATGCTCAATAAAGTTCTGGGAAAAGACATGAGACTAATGAGGTCTGCACTCCCTTAATTGGAAACTCTCAGCCTGTTTACGGCAAGTCAATGAGCCCCAACTTTCCTCCTCTTTCAACATACAAAAGATGTAGCCACCTGCAGAATAGTGATTAGTGCAAATGTCAATGAGGTACATCCCAAAGACTAACAACTACCACTTATTTTACGTGCGTCTGTCAAAGAGATTAGCCTTGCATGGACAAACGTATCACGCCTACTTAAGCGTTGTTCACAGTGGCAGTTAGAAGTGACTCAAATCCAATTTTTACTGCTTATCAGATCCCAATCAAGTATGTTTCCTGCAGTGTGAACAAGTAAAAACCTAATAAAATTAGATATGTCAAACCACATTCCAACCCATATTCATATTTGATTCTAAACCTGGTAGAAATCAGTATCTCGCTATGTGACTTTTATCAGAACAGTCATATTCAATGTATTTGTCTCAAAGTGCTTTTAGCCACTAATCATTATCTATGCAACATCTTGATGTCCTTTGTGGAGTAACCAGGGGCAATTTAACCTGCCATAAGCCCCTGGACTACAATGCTTTTCTAGGCCTCCTTGGCCTGTCGCCTGCCGGCCTATCAGCAAGCAGTGACAGCTACCTCCCATTGGTACACTTATCCATTGTTGGCACACAGCAAACTAAGTTGCAGATAGGCTTGAATTCAGCTTTTTAAATAAAAAGAAATACCCCAAGCACACAAGGGAACCCCCTATGAAAACATTTCAAAAAGCAAATGGACGACTGAGAAGCAAAAACAGTGGTGACTCAAACTGAATAGAATGTCCCAAAGATATAACGATGTAAAGGCATTGTTTAAATGATAAACATACCGGCATGCTTGGCCATTAATCCTTTGGAACAACATAGAAATTAGGGTACTCTCCTTGATGTAAATAGGGCATGACACAACACTGTGGTTCAGCATCACCCTCGTGGTGCCACAGGTGGAGCAGCATCGTTGGCATGACTGTCTAATAATCCGTTTACAACACCACCTAGCTCCTTGGCTGCAGCCTGAACGTCCTTTGCTGTGAATAAGGATAAGGGCCCTAAATACTCACTTTTGACATACTATGTTTTAATGTAAGCTATGGAAAGTTCATGACATTGAATGAAATAAGCACAGGTCATTCCATAACACCAGGGCTTCTGTGCCCTCAAATGTCAGCCTCCAACACACCACTACCACTGGCAGATCCAAATAGAAGGTTGCTGGTTTTTGACACCATAGATATAACACCTACTTTTTAGCTCCAAGTACAATAACTGCTATGTAAGGGTACTGTATGAAATACATATCAGCCCTTATCTGTAGAGCTGCAGGGTGTGCAGGTATTTGAACCCACACTGAATCACAGCTAAGCCTTTCCTTTGATGTTTACACTGAAATGTGGATAGAATGAGGTCCAGGTTGGGGCCTGTAAACAGTCGTTTCCTGAATGCTGGTTGGCCTCAACCAAACATTTGTGTTAATACTAAATGATTTCCTAATTCAAAGGCAAGCTACTTGAACAGGCAATGACATGAGGTTGCCTAAGTGGCTGAAAATGTTAATCTACGACGGTCATCCAAGGAGATCTGTAACATATGCAGAGCTTGGACGTTGCCTGTTGATTCCACTATTAGAACGTTATGGTGGAAACACAATTGACAACAACATTAATGCTAAGCTTATGCCAGCAAAAACTTTGAATAATGACAATTTACCTTACTGCAAGCAAGTAGTTGGCAGATAGATTTCATGCCGGGCAGTTACGATAGATGGTTCACAGGCTCAAAAAAGAAAAATGCTTAAATGTGCAAAAGGAGAATTTACAGTGTTTATCATTATAAATGAATTGCGTGCGAATATCCTGTAAGCCTGTGAATTAAAGCTCCCTAGCTTGTAACTATGACAACTACCATGGAATGAGGACCATGGACGCTGTCATAGGCAGTCACACATCTATGTTAGCCCAGACGTCACTGTCTGAACCCAGACAAATCTGGACACCAGCAATTCTGTTTGTAACAGTCAGTATTCCAAATAATAATATTTGACCATTAAGGCCTGCGTTTTGAACTAAACTTCTATGCATCCAGAATGCATTCAATTACCTGGTATTGAATTCTACCACAGCTTGTGAGCCAATCTCCAGAGCCCTTTAATTATACCTGGGACTGTTAGACACCCTATCATAGGGCAGCTCTGCCTTTGGGCTATAGGAACCAAAGGCCTGAGCAGAGCCCCAGCGGAATGGGAACGAAACCGACACTATGGAATTCGGGTCAATGTTTTGTTTAGCAGTGTTTCAGTCTCATGAATTTGAGGTGGGGGAAGGGAATGAGTAGAAAAAAAGGGAACAGGAAAACCGGCCATATTTTTCATTCATGCTGTGCGTCACAGAGATGTATGGTGCATTGCGCAGGGACCGGAGGAAACCCAGGAAGAGACCCTCCCTGCAAGCCACCTCACCCCCATCGGAAGTCTGCCGAACATACAATGGGTTCTTCATAAAGTTGTCCACGATGAACGCCGACAGGTGTACGTATTTCTTTTGCGCTCCCACTCTCTCTTCCTGACTTTCTATACTACTGTGCGTCCATACTTTTACTCTTCCATTTTCCTTCCTGTGGCTCCTTTTCTCTCCCTCTCCTCCAACTCTCGCCTCGAAACCTCGGCCACGCTACAACTCTATTATCACCTTTCTGTGTGACTGTTATTAACTGGAGCTGAAATGTGTTTTCGTTTAGCCGCTGTGTAAGGATCGAGTGTGTGCCTGCGTCTGTGCGCGACTGTGCATGCGCATAGTGTTTTTTCAGCTGGAGCTGTCCTTAATGCATGACGGCCAGTGACAATCACTGGGCGCCGGGCTGGTAATCATGACTCAATAAGGCCAGGAAATCAGGAGAGGGAGAAAGCACGTACGGCCAGAGTGGAAGGAGCAGAGCAGAGGTGCTCAGCGCTGGGGAATAGAGAGAGGGGATATGGGTTCTGGCGGCTGGTTCTCTCCAAGGCCCCCTTAGACACAGTGTTAACATGAGAAATCGTTGCTCGATGTGAACTGTGTTAACTGGAAATAGAGGGCAGCGCAGGTGAACATTAGATGGGCAACCCATCCCTGCCCTATCTCAATTACGAAGAGATGTATTTTCCACAGGCCTGACCTGCTTTGGACTCTTAACATGTCTCTCAGTCCAGGTCAGATGTTTCCAAATGTTTTCTTTTCAAAGAACAGGTAAGTCTTAAGTATGCGCTTGAATGAGGTTTCATTTTCCTGTGCTCATTCATTAAGCATTTTAATATGTGTATTGCTGAGAGAAATTTTTATTTCAGTCCTTATCCATTAAAGATGTAGTTAATTGAGAGCAAAGAAGGCAGCAATGCCTGATAATTACAGAAACAACCAGTCAATAAAATTGCAGTGTACAGCTAAGATGCTCCTTCAAGACTTACATCCAGAATTAGAGGTACTGAAAATGTTACTGTGCGTTGTCAGTTGTATAAAAACGTTCACAAATACCAGATTCAGTTATACTCATTTACTAACATTTTTATAAAAAGATATTGAGTATGAACTAAAGTGTTTGAGTAGGAACATGTACATTTATGTTGCATCATTTCTGTTGGACCACTAGGGTGGTTTATAGTATATTTATCCATTGGATGGAAAATGGAAAATGTAGATGTTCTAGTGTCTCCTAATATGTACTAGTGGTATACTTCATACACCGTATTGGTGGTATACTGCCGAATGTGTATTATGTACACTGTACTGTTTTGCCTTCAAACTGTATACAATGAGGAACACCATTTACCTAGTTAACCTCCAATTACCCAGTTAACTTCCACCCCTTTCAGATGGCTGTTGCCCTGGTCTGTTACACCAGCTGGGGCCTATGCTTTCCTCTGCTTCCCCTCCAGCCCTCACTGCCACCACACATGCAGGGAACCCCAACAGCCTCAGGTTATGGTGTTAAGGACGGGATGGAGGGAGGGAGGGCTTTGCTTTTTACCAGTTTTGACATGAGCATATTGGCAGATGTGACATTACAGTGGTAGAACATTTTGAATCATAGTAATTTTTTACCCATTTCCAAATTTCATGTACAATTTGCAATAACACAATGTCACTTTTTTGTTTGTTTTCTCGGTAGGAAGTGTTATTTCCTAATCGCCTATGCCTCAAAAGTATAGAAAAAAGCCATTATTCCCCAAAAACGTTGCTTTTGTGACCCAGACATTTTTTTTTTATGTACCTATTTTCCAGAACATTCCAGATAGAGTCAGTGCTGGAGTAACTTCTAGAATTTTCCAGTATTTTTGTATCAAGTTTCCCTGCTATCTTTGCCTTTGGGACAGCAAGGACACCAAAGCACACCACCACAGGTAAGACTGGCCACAGCTGATCGAGTTTTCTGTGGGAGGAACAACGTCAAGTGGGAGCCACTGGAGGACACCTGTAAAGTGCTGATGGCACCACTGCACATCCACTTGGGCCTTATGAAACCATTTTTTAGAGCTCTAGATAAGGAGTTGGCAGCCTTCAAGTACCTTTAGGATTTCTTCCCTAAGCTGTCTGAGGCAAAGGTCAAAGATGGTGTCTTCGTCAGACCACAGATAAAGAAGATCTGGGAGTGCAAGCAATTCCCTAAGAAGCTCACTAGCAAGGAGAAAGTGGCTTGGAACAGCTTTGTCGCAGCCCTACGTTGAACCCCCTGGCACTGTCAAGGATTAGAATGACGTAGCTATACTATGACAGTAACCGCCATCTTGGAGTAACTACAGCAGGATCTTAAACATTAACCTACTCCCTTTTTGTTTTCCAAAGAGACCTCTTTCATAATCAGTTTACAAGTGCAGCTGGATATCTGGCTCTCAGATCTGAGATTTCAACATGTGCAACCCTCTGGTTTTGTGGCCACGGTTTGTATTGGTGCAGCCACCCCCTTTAATGGCTGCAGCTCACAACCCACGGCGTCCACCCAGGGCTTTACTGTGGCAACATGGTGGAACATTCTGTGGGGAATCTTGAGATGCCGCAGCGCAAGCCAAACTAGTGTTTTAGGCCAATTAGAGAGCTCTGGAAATTGGAAGCCTGCTTTCGGATTGGACGGGCGGTTAAGGGTGTGTAGGAGCATAAGAGCATAAGCGGGATGACACATAATGGAGGTGGGGATTGGGCCACCGACTCATCGTTCTTTTAGATGACAGAGAGCATGTGTCACTAGCAGAGCCCGACGCGGCTTTAGTCCTTTGGCAAGGCTCCACACGAAAAATCGAGCCTTCTGAGTTCCCTTCAGAGGTTCCTGTGGTTTAAGCTATAAGTCGTGGGGTTTCTTCATTTCCTCTCATGCATCCATTTTAACGCGAAGGATAAAATCAACATTGATGTTTTCGCCCCTGAAAGCTAGAGGAAGAGAAACATTTAGCGAAGGATTTAGCTCTTTTGTGGGGAATGGGATCGGTGGCATGGAGAGGGTGGCCTGTAGGAATAACGGTCTGTTTTCACGTCTCCAAGAGGTTGGTGTCAACATCCTCTCTTCCTCTTTGGGAAGAAGACATCTATTCAAAATGGAGAAAGTCTGCCCTTTTAGTAGACATGTCACCGGTAAGGGCGCCAGAGTGGAGAGCCCTTATGACTGTGATGATGTACAGCACCGCGCAAAAGTATTAGGCACCTGAGGTTCAAACCAAGGCCTTTTATTTGGGTAGTAAGAGTTTTAATTCAATATAAATATACTATATACTATTATCATTATTTATTTATTCATACTATCAAAATCCATTACATTATTTTGACTTTCAGGTGCCTAAGATTTTGCACAGTGCTGTACATCAGTACTGAGAACAAGCACAAACTATGCTGCTGAGATGGGTGGAGTAGACCTTTGCATTACATCCTTGCCCCTTTTTAGCTTTGTGGCCACCAGGGTCAAAGTTCAAACAGCAAACATCCTAGAAGGATTTTATTTAGTATTGCGTCCTTAGACAATATGTCTCTGTACGAAGATGTTTTGAAATAAGACCTTTCAATGGTAAGCTTGTTTGAATATGTTTTTTCCATTCCCTTCCAATCCATGTTCCTTTTTGGAATGTAAACAGGGACCCATTATTGCCAGCTGTGAATGAAGGAAGTGTTGGAGCTTCCGTTGCGATTGTGAATATGAACAGTCACTTCACGCATGGTCGTCTAGGAGGAAGGCCGTAAAACACATTTTCCGCCTTCTCAGACAGAGCAGCGCAGTAGTGTGGCTTCATTCCCATCTTGATGTAACAGGCCGCACTGGTTGGGATGGAAGACTTCTGTGTTCGGTGTGTGTGAGTGTTTGTATATGTGCTCCAGTGTGTGTGTTGTCGACCGCCTGTGTGAGGCAGGGCGTCCTTTTGGGGGGGCAGGGGCGTCCTCCCTGTGGAGCGTTGCAGTAGACTGAGAAAGCCTTCTATGATAACTCAGAT